>PVJO010005295.1:0-99900 GCA_004026905.1 Hystrix cristata | reverse complement strand
AAAAACGATCCTAAGCAACAGGGGAAAAGCTGGGGGCATCACAGTCCCAGACATAAAACTATACTATAGAGCTACAGTATTAAAGACAGCATGGTACTGGCAAAAAGACAGACCTGAGGATCAATGGAATAGACTGGAGGATGCAGAAATAACCCCAGGCACACTCAAATACCTCATCTTTGACAAAGAAGCCAAAAACTCTCATTGGAAGAAGGATAGCCTATTTAACAAAAGGTGCTGGAAAAATTGGCTAACCACATGTCGAAAATTAAAACTAGATATATGTCTCTCACCATGTACTAAACTCAAATCAAAGTGTATCAAAGATCTAAACATTAAAACAGAAACATTAAATTTACTAGAGAATAGAATAGGAAGAACCCTCAGTTTTCTTTCTGTATTATCTCTTAACTTTTTCCCACTTGATGACATAGATGACTAATAGAATCTCACACTCATGAAGGACTTTCCAAAAAAGTTCTGTCAAAAGCGTAGGATGGACTACATCTGATCTAGATCAGGGTTATTTTGTGGAGAGAGGGGTTGAAGTTAGATGCCTGTCCCTGTGGCATTAGTGGGTGATGGCGAAGAAAACGAGACCTCTCTGAATTATTTAGACACACTATCTCTCAAAGGGAATCTGGGCAGACAAAAATAGATAAATACAACCACAAAAGGCATCACCGCAATTTCTTAGAGATTCTCTAACTGTACTTTGTTTTGTGACCAGAGTTTGGTACTATTTTGAGTCAGTGGTTGTTTGCAATCAAAGTCACTCTATCATTTTTTATCAAGTGGAGTCCTTTTTTAAGAACTAAGCAGACATATTTAAGTACTTAGTAGTTAGACTAGGATAACACTTGTAACCCATGAACATCCTGGGTAAACCAGGAGTTCTGGGCATCCTCCCTTTCCTTCTCAGCACATTTTATACTTCATCAGACATACTTCATCACCTGCTGTCCTGGTGATGTTACTGACCAACCCCCAGTGGGACCAACACACCTCATTTTTCAATTCTGATGGCTACATTGCAGGCTCCTTTGTCTCCTGACAACTAGCACATATGTACACCTTTCCTTCTGTCACTCTCACTGCCCTCTCTGCTTGTGATAACCCAACTTCAGCTCTCCAGACGGTAGCTGATCAGTAGCCTACTGTCCTTTAATTCCTATTTGAGTCCAGGTCATGGCAGTTACTAAGTGGTGAATGATCCTTCACAGCTTTTATTTTGGCTCTGTCCCAGGATGCTGCTGTTACTGGTTTTATCCTGCTACTTACTACATTAAATATGATTTAAAGTTGACATTGACTAAACAGCTTAAGAAGCTTTATGTGATTGTGCCCATGACCAACAATAATTATCAGAATGACAATGTGCTGCTGAGATCACCAAGTAGAATGAGACTCTTCAGAAACTCAGATTTTATTTTTTCACTTTTTCCCAGAAAGAAATCATTAACCTCAAAGCTCTTAGTAACTATGTTTGTTAAACATACACTTTATAAGTGATTGAATGATGTGACTATGTCAGGAATACATGGCAACATTACTATGTTCTTTGCATTGCAATGTAGATGTGAAATACAAAAATGTAAACAGTAGATATTTGCCATTTATGAGGTAATATGGCAGTAGGAGACCAAACTGCAAGTCAATTTTTACAACAAATTGTACGCGGTAATGTGGGCATCTTTAAAGTGCATTGGAAATAGGATAGGATGCCTACAGATGGGAATCCACTTAGCAGGTGGGCCACAATGGGGGCATATTACAGAGCAAGGAAAAACACTACGATAAGAGTACAAAAAGCTCAAAAGTCCTCTGAGTTGTTTGTTTGTCACTTCTAGAGATTCAATTATAAATTCTGACACGGTGGGAGATACGCCTAGAATACTAGTAGGTAAAAAACATTTAAAGACACCATGTTAGATGGTACTTTCTAAGTGAAAGAATTATGTACTTGCAAGTACGTTAAAAACAAGTTTGGCTCATTGTAAGCAGAAAAAGGAGAATGTTAGAGAAAATGTCAGATAGTTTTATAAAACTCAATTGTAATTGAATCCTTCCTTAAAAACAGAAAAAAAGTGTGGGCAAAACTATTAACATATTGCTCACTTCTATTCTTTTTTCGTGTGTCTCTTTTATTCTTTTCTCTCTAAATAGACCAGCATTCTCTACTTCACAGTTCATGCAGAAAACATGATCATCTTCCACTCCTGAGTTTGTTATATGTCCAACAGCTTTCAGAAAACAATACAGTTCCAATTCCAAATTCCTGGAAGATGAGTCTAATTGGCCCAGTTGTGTTAACTTTTGTTCTAAGCAGCCATAGCCAGGGCCACTGACTTACCTCCAGGCATGAGCATCACACTGAAGGTGAGGAATAGAGCTGTTCTGAGAGTTAAGGATACTTTCATACTCATGTGGAATCACTGAAAAAATTAAGAATGATAGAAACACATTTTTCTGTTAAAAGATCATCTGAATGGTATTTTAAGAATGGATTTTTGAGTAGTGAACTGGTAGATACTGAAATACTACAAGATACTAATTTAAAGGAAGTTATCTTGAGTTTTATCTTTTATTAGCAGAACTGACAGACTAGCAGAGGGAATTATCTGTATGTTCCCCTCTTCCTAGATTTGACTAATGCTCTATCCCATATCTGTGTGTATTTTATACTATTTATTTCTCAGGAAATAGAATTTCTTTTAAAGAATAATTTAACTACCCTTATCTGAGGTAGTATGTATTATATTTTAAATGTTCTAAAATGTTTGTCGTGTTGCCAACAAAATATATTCACATTAACCAAGATCTAGAGAATGACTTATAACCCTAGAAAACTTTAAAACGAGAAATTTAACTGTCAGAGGAATGAAAATACTCAAATTTCATGGGCAATGAATTTCCAAGGTACCTAAGAAACCATATCATAATCTGAAGGTTGCTTGATTTTAGTTTGGAAGCACAACAAAGTGAACTGATTCAAATAATATATAATGATAAGTAACATTTATTGAAGGCTTGTGGTCTATCCACAAGATTTTTCGAAGGAGTGATACTGTCATCCCAAGTTTTCAGAAGAGGTGAATACACTGAGTGTGGGATATTATTTTCAAAGCGAAGTGCTTTTCGTGACAAGGCAGATTTAAACCCCGGGAGTATCTTCCAAATTCAGCATATAATTTAATATCTATAGTACAACATGGTTAGTGTTATTGATAGCTAAAAATCTATTTCCCATTAACAAGTTTTGGACAAGCATTGTCTTTCTTTTAGCCTATTAAGTCTCTTTTTTTAATAAAAAAAAAAAGAAATTTAACTAATATATCCTCTTTCTGACGGACATGTCCCTTTGTCTTTCTTTGGTTATACTGGTAGCTTCAGGCAGGACTGAAGGAAATCTTATTTATCTAAAAGGCATCCTGTATCTTTTAAGGTAGCTTTGAAACATTTCATTAGTATTCATCATGTGTTGACTTCATAGTTTTAACTCTCAGAGGGCGGTTTAATTTTCAGGTGTTTCCAAATACTCTAGCCCTTGACTATGGTAGTAGCACTTAACCTATGCTACAGGCTGAATTTTATGCACCTGTGGATTTGGGCAGTGTAACTATTCTATTTCTTGTCTATGTGTTACCCCAATGTAAAACCTAGCCTTTTACTTAAGCGTAAATCTTACATCATTTAAAAATAACTGTTTCAAAACATTTTTAGAATTTAATTTTTTCTCTTTTCTTCCATTTTCATCATCTTGAGTGTTTTTCTTAATCTGAATCCTATTTATCATTTATATCACTTTTCAAATCTTTAGCTTTCCAAATAGATCAATTATCTTTGTTTTTCAATTTTAATCAGATGAGAAAGGTCCCCATCTCTGCTAAATCCTTCTCAACTAAAGACCCAAAATATGGCATAGCCTCTGTCATAACTAATATTAAGCAATGGTACTTAATTGTCATCCTTATGGGATTCCCAAAGGCTAGTTAATACCACCCCCGCACATATTTGGATTTTATGTATTGTCTCTTGCTCCTAGACCTTATCATGTCATCTCTACTGGTTGGTACCTTAACTGTATGCCCATCGCCCATTATTATTCATTTCAAACTTGAAAAAGAAAGCCAAAAAATGAATCATCCATTATTTTTTTACTTCTATGTAACTCCAGGAACATATTGGTGAACGATACTTGATAATACTTATGATAATGTATAATATACTAGTGATTTTACCTATCTATGAAAAAAATGAGATGCAGAGATTTGAGAAACTTGAAAATTATGTAAATCTAATAAGCAGAATTTATACTATTTGGTCCAGCTATATTTTTCTTATCAGTAATTATAAGAATATATAATAAGAAGAACTGAATTAGAAGAGGCTGTTATGTTACTTTTGCAAAGCCTGTCAAAACATCTAAATAATGGACTGCCTTAAAAAGAATATTTAGGATTTTACATGATGCATGGAATAAATTTTGCCAAAAAAAAAAAAAATACTCCACCAGAAATTCACGTATTAGATTTTCTGGGCAGAGCATAGACTGCAGTGCACATGCTCAGACCTGAAACCCTCCTAGCAGCTGTGCTCTGTGAAGACATGTTTGTACCATCTTGGAAGGTTGGGGGAAATCTAGGAACTTGAGATGTAGGGAAAGGAATGGGAATTAAATGAGCACTTTAAAATTGGAGGCACTCTGAAAATTGTTAATCTTTTTGTATGTTATTTATATATCAATAAAGCTGTTTTTATTTCTATTTAAAATTTTTTTATTTTTATTTAGCACATGTTTGTAGTACATAAGATTACATTTACCGTAAGGAGTTGGTACATGTGCCAAACACATCTTTATACTTTCTTCATCCCATCCCCGTCCCCACCCTCCTGCTTCTTTCATTACTGCTCCCCTTCCCAATTGCAAAAGTTCTGTCTCCATTTTTTTTCAATGCTTTTTTTAATCCCACCATCTCTTGTTCCCCTTCCTAATTGAAAAAGATCTCCCTACTTCCTGTTACCTTTTATTTTGCTCTTTAGCTATATTTTGGGCTTCTTGTGTAAGTGAAATCATACAATATATAAGCATGTGTTTCTGACTTATTTCATTTAACATTGTGGTCTTGAGGTACAGCCATTTTCCTACAACTGGCTCAAGTTATCTTTCTTTATGGCAGAGTAGTACTCCATTATGTATAAATACATTTTCTTATCCTTTCATCTGTTGGTGGGCAGAAAGGCCACTTCCAAGATTTAGCTATTACAAATTGTGCTGCTATAAAACATGAGTATGCATGTACCACCGTAATGTGATATCCTTAATTGTTTGGGGAAGATACCTAGAAGGCAAACAGCTGGGTTAAATGGAATTTCTAGTTTCAGTGTTTTAAGGAATCTCACTCTCACCCACAACGTAGAATGGTTCTCTTCTGCCTAAAGCCTTTGTTATTATCTGATTTCTTGATGATGGCCATTTTTTCTGGAGAAAGATAGAATCTCTGTGTTTTAAGTTACATTTCTATAACGGCCAGCATTGTAGAACTCTTTTTTTCTGTATTTATTGACCTTGTATACTTCTTCTTCGAAGAAGTAGGTATTCATTCCAATTGCCTAGATTTGATTGGATCTTTTATTTTGGGGGGGGTCTAATTTTTTTGAGTTCTTTATATATTCTGTTAGTTCTCTATCTAAGAAATAGCTGGCAAAATTTTCTTCCATTATGTAGATTGTCTCTTCACTCTGTTGACTGTTTCTTCTGCTGTGCAAATGCTTTTTATTTTGACACGATCCCATTTGTTGGTTTTTGGTACTACTTCTTGTGCCATTGGGGTTTGTTCAGAAAGTCATTGCCTAGGTCTATATCTTCAAGACTTTTACCTATTTTATCAGCCAGCAGATTGTTTCTGTTTTAACATTTAGATCTCTGATCCATTTTAATTTTACTTTAGTACATGGTGAGAGATATGGTTCTAGACTCAATCTTCTGCATGTGAATATCCATTTTCTCCAGCAGCAATTACTAATTGAGAATGCAGAACTAGGAGTTAGCGTCACCGATATGCCAGTACAAGTTCCTTGGCAGTATGTAGTTTTCACAGTATTTAAAGGTCCAAGTTAGTAGTAGCAGGACTCTCAGTGCCCACACATACATATGTCACCTACATTTCAATTTCTTGATAAAATTTCAGTCGCAGTTAAAAAATAAAAAGTTGTGCCCACAAGGAAAAGCTCAGCGTGGTACACACAAAATAAAGAGAGAAATATTTCAGAGCAGAGGTCGATAGACATGTAAGCTGGACATGGAGAGTAGTTCATAAAGAAAAGGTAATGGCAGAGGTAATGTCAGACACTTGATATAGAGGGCCTAGCAGACCCATAACTAATCCTTAGTCATGAGATATATTCACACATTGGATGGGAAGAAAAGGAAATGAAGTGTAAGTTGAAAGTAGCATTACCGAGGTAGAAAACTAATGCTGTATTAGGGCAGCCCTTCTCCTCAAACAGAAGTGTAAATCTAAGTCATAAAATTTGGTTTAATCCAGTCTTTTATTGGTCTTAAATATGTGGAGAGAGAAATAGCATGAAAAGAGTCAAGGAACAGATATTTCCTATTACCTATCTGTTATCTTACTTTTTGTTTATATTTTGAGTTTCTTAGGTAAGAGAAACCATGCAATACTTAAGCTTGTGTGCCTGATTTATTTCACTTAACATTGTGGTCTTGAGGTAGCCTTCTGTAGCCCATAAAACTCTAGAGATCCTATACCAGCTACCCAACTTGTGGAAAGACTCTACTGGATTGAAGTACAGAAGAAGGGCTCAGATGGCAGCAGAAAGTATTCCTCTGGAAGTGAGGACACCTGTCAGACTAGTTGTAGTTCACATTCATTCAAGTTCAGTTCCAACAGAGGACTGAAAAAAAGGTTAAAAATAAAACAGGATCCCAGTGATGTCTTTATATAGTTGCAGATACCAGGGGGTCACTACGAGATACAGTGTCCCGGGCTTTGTAATAGCAGACGAACTCTAAACCTCACTTATATATGGTCAGGGCCTGCGTTAAGCTACATAGATTGGTACTTACATATTTTACATTAAATGCTTATTCAATTATTGATAATATTTATTGGGCAACTACTGTGAAACAAGCCCTGTCTGCTATAGTTTGAATTTTGAGTGTCCCCAAAGGCCCACATGTGGGGACTGGTTCCAGAGTGGCAATACTGGGAGGTATTGGAACGTTTAAAATGTGGGACCCAGTGGGAGGTTTTAGGTCATTTGAAGGATGCTCTAAAAGGGACTTGTTGGATCCTGGCCCCCTCATCTCTCTCCCATTGCACTCTGGCCATGCAGCGAGCAGTTCTACTTTATCGCACCTTCCTGTCAGGATGTGCTACCTCACAAAAGGCCCAAAGCAACGGGGCTAACCAACCATGAAATGGAACCTCCAAAATGGGGAAGCAAAATAAAGCTTCTCTCTCTCTAAGTTGCTTATCTCGGGTATTTGCTATAGTGATGGAAATCTAACACATATCCTAGGAGCACAGAACCCTATGAAAACCGGGATGATAGAAACCTCAGAGTTTAATGGGGAGATAAATAAACCATCAGTTGCACAGTATCTCAATAAGCATGACCAGAAAGGCAGGGAGCAAGTAGGTAAAATTTTCCAATAGGAGGTAGGAGGGTATCTAAATTGAAATTTGAAAGGACCCTGAGTGAAAAAGGCAAAGAAGAGGACTTGGCTTTTACAAGAAAAGAAAAATATTTTAGTTGAAAGGAACCTAATGCACAAAGGCACTAGACAGCATGATGAGTCTGAGGAATGGCAAATAGTTTAGTTTTCCTGACACTGAGCAAGGAGGAAAAACGGTGGTGAGAGATCAGGTGGGGAGGACAATAAGCAGAGTCTGTACTCCTGGACAGGGGAGGGTGAGGCCCCAGAAAATCAGAACCAGGCCCTTAAGTTAGGAATATGGAGTACATACTGCCAGGAAGACTGAAGAATAAGACAGCTGTAATGTCCTCAGTGGGTAATTTATTGTGAAATGAATGAGCTGCCTGGGGCAAGCAATGAGGACAGAGGGAGGGCAGAAGGAATCAGCTGTGTAACCCTCCGTGGAGTCTCCCATGGGCAGGCAACTTTCTGCACATCTTCACATTTCCCAGAGGAAAACCTTCAAGTGTAGATTTTACTGAAAAGTTAGTGGAAAAGACAGAAGACAAAGTTTCTATCACAAGTCACACTGTACTCCACAAATCCCAAAGTTTGTCTTTTTAGAATGTGACACATACTACCTCTTCTGCTTATGTATCATCCAATTCCTTCCCTCTTCCCTATGGCAAATATAAACTTTTCCTCAACTTTCTTCAACCTTAAGGACTAGCTGAGAAAGAAACCCTTGCAGGCCTATCCTCCACTTGGGTTTATTAGCCATCAAAAATTAGAGTCTTTCCATTGGGGAAATGGCTATGCTACTTGCTATAAAACATAAGAATGAATCCTTAATGTTAGAGTTGGTTGCATTTTTTTTTCAATCCTGCACATCACATCTTTTTCACCTATTGTGTTATCCCCAGAAGAATACAAATACATTGTAACTTAATTTTTTTGTAGGGGAACAGTGCTGGGGATTCAACTTAGGCCCTTGCACTTCCTAGGCAAGCATTCTACCACTTGAGCTAAATCCCCAACCCCTTGTTACTTAATTTTAAGTAAATTTTCTCTCAACACTAATTCCCCTGCCATTCAGAACCTCATTTCTTTGCTTTCCTTTGTAGAAGAGTTTCTAGGAAGAGTGGTCTTTGTTTATAATCTCTGATATTTTGCCTTTAGTCTGAGTTCAGGCTGCCATTTCGAAGGAGCCCACACAGGGTGGTTTATAAACAACAGAAATGTATTTCTCAGAGTTCTGGAGGGTGAAAGCCTGAGACAAGGTTGCCAGTAAGGTTGAGTTCTCCTGCGAGCTTTCTCCCTGTATCATCACAAGGCTGAAGAACAGTCAGCTGGCTCTCTGTTCATAAACATAACAATCCCATTTGTAGGGGAGCCACTCTCAGGACTTACCTTGATATCAACCGCCCTGCCTCTAAGCACTATCACAATGGGATGCAGTGTCAACATACAACTTTTAGGGACACACACATCCAGTCCATCTCACCTCAGAGTCTCATTTCATCTCATTCTGACCAGGTTATGTCTCTATCACTCCATTGAACACACCCTTGTCCAGATTACCAAGACCTTCTAGGTCACTAAGCACCATGGTCAAGTTTTAGTTTGCATTTTTTTTTTTTTTGTGGTGCCAGGGATCGAACTCAGGCCCTTGTGCTTGCACAGCAAGCACTCTAATCACTGAGCTAAATCCCCAGCCCCTAGTTTGCATTTTAAATGATAGATCAGCAATATAATTCCCTGCTTCTTCGATATGATTTCTTCACCTTATTTCCAGTATACCATATATTCTTGGCTCTCCTCTTCCCATATCATTTCTTCTCTCTGAGACTCACTTCTGGGATGATCTCACACAGTATCATGACTTTAATACTATTCTCAAATAAATATTCCAGTCCTGACCCGATTAGATCTGTAGACTGCTACATCCAGCTGCTTACTCCACCACATCTACACTAGGATATTAGCAGGATCCTCAGACTTAACATACCAAAGCTGTACTCTCGGCTCCTATCATAGTCCTCCCAGTCAGCCGACGACAATTCTACTCTTTAAATTCCCACTATGGATTATGAATGCTGTTTTTTGGTTTACCCACATTCTCTCATACACATTGATCACCCTATTTAAAATTGGAGCCCTCTCCTTTTATAGTCAAACTCCTCACACATTGTTGTATTTTTTTTCTGTTGTACTTAGCACCTTTTAGCATAGTCTATAGTTTAAATATTTGTAATACATACTGTATCTTCTCTCTCCACTAGAACATAAACTTCATGGAGGTAAGGATTTTTATATGATTAGTTTTTAACTGTATCACTAGTGATTAGAGTCTAGCACATTGCAAATGTTCAAATACATTTGCTGAGTGAATGGATGACATGATACCATATGATTTTAGTCTTGAGATGCTTGCAGTCCACTTGGGAAAAGAAATTATGCTGAAAAAAAGAATGTCTGCCAGTACCAGACAGAATATGCCAAGTGATAAGCGAGTAGAATAGACCCAAAGTACTAAGGCGTTGTTTTTTTCTAAGGATTCACAAGACTCAGTTCAATTTAAATAATTCATTCTGGGGGAAAATTGCTCATAATCTAGGAAAGCAAAGATGGGAGTAAAACATTTTAGATGACAGCAATTTAGAGCCTCAATGCCATTTCATTTTTGAATTTAAAAGGAAGCTATTTGTTGCCAAAAAAATATAAAAAGAGTTTATTCCAACTGAAGGTCTCTTTCTTCTTTGTCTGAAGAAGTGCAAAACAATGCTGCACTGATAGGTCTTTTGGTTAATGCATGTGATGGCTGTTACTAGGTGCTGGGGAAGGAATGTACAGGAGGAAAAAAGAAATTCATCTGCAAGGCCCATTTTGAATCAGGATTTTTCAAGTCAGTTAACTGCAAAATAAAGAGGGTGGTGTTAAAGTAGTTACTTAGAAACAAAAGGAAAAATAAAAGTGGGCCAAGGGGAAAGCTTTTAGCAACTGTGACAAAAATCCTGCTGGCACTGATGATGGGCCACTTAGGAGTGATTATTTCTAATGGAGCAAAGAGGGGTGGCAGGCGCTGTGAAGTGCAGGCTGAGCCTCCTCAGAGAGATCCCGGGCTTGTCGACTGTCACTGTATCTCGGGGTTTGGACTGAGCTTCTGCTAATACATCCTGCCCCTTCCATCAGCTATTTCCGAACACAACTGATTGACTGGGAGATGAAAGAGCTTGGGGTTTAGTTTCTCTTTGTTCATTGAGTATTTTTTGACAGGGGCAGTTTGGAGCTAAATTGAAGAGGAAGTGGATAAACCTGACCTTTGCCCCCAGCTTCCCCTCTCTTATCCTTTCTCAATGGTGATACTTTGATTCTTCAGGAACCAAGTGGACAGCATGGGTTTATTTATTTATTTATTTATTTCCTCTCTGTGTGTCCAAACAGCAGATCTGTGTCTGGTCACTTAGACTCACAAACACAGATTACTTCCTAACACATTTCCTCTCTCGGTATTACTAGTATTGTTAACCTTTGTTCTTCAGCTGTATTCTGAAAAAATGCTATCTGCTCTCAAAGGCAAATTCATCCTACTTTTGGGTCTAACCTACTGTCAGGTTGACTTCATCAAAGGAAACAATTTACCTGGTTCCTCCAGGAACCCTGTTTCAAAGAGCTGGTACAGGAGCACCGAACAAGCTTAACTGCGTGAGGCAGCCTTGGACGATCTATGAATAGATTGGCTTGGGACTCTTCTGGACTTCCCCGATCTCACCTGAAGCCCCAATACATCACTGTGCTCAGATCAGGTGCCGATGAACCCCTTGCCTGGCAACTTGCATCTTCTGCAACTTCTTCCTTCTTAAAGTAACCTCTCCTCCTTTCTCTCCTCGGCTACATGTTCTCAGCCGCTGGCGACTAAGGGCTCACACTCGGCGCTTTCTTCCTTCATTCTTCCCTGATACCTGCTCTGATTTCCCTGAACCTTCTCTGAAACACAGTAACCTTCCTGGTTCTTTGAGCATTTTGTAAACTCAATTTTCTGTTGCTGTTGAGCCTTAAATCTTCAAGTACATTATGGTGAGAGCATCCAAAGAAGAGAGAGAGATTCAATTTTAAGAATTTATGAGAATACAGGTAAAAAACAGAGAGTAGCCTGAACTTGTGTATGGGCTGTGGTCATCTATGAGATTGGGCTGGGTATGAGCTCATATATATCTCTACGGTATACTGCATTTGTTCACTGCCTGTGAAGAAAATGGTCCTGTGAAATTTTCACCACTACCCACCTACCATGAACCAGAGGCAGAAAGGCCGAGTAGCTGAAGCAGGAGCTTCAGGTAAGCCAAATGTGGATGGCAAGTTCAAGGTCACTATACAACTTACAAAACTTCTTCTTCTATAGTCTTTGTGATTTCTCTTACTGCTTGAAAGGATTAAATAAAATGACAGAAATAAGATATATAACATTTTCTGGAAATACAATCACAAGTCATCTACTTATTTGATTTTTTTAATCCCAGGATCTGAACTTCCTTCTTGACAGAAAAGAGAGGAGAAAGTAACACAAAGATGTTTCTGGAGAATGGACATAGAAATTGTTCATAACTTTTAGACTCTTTTATAATTATTTAACAGCAGAAATATTTTAAATACATTTATTTTCTCAAACAACATATACATGAAATCATAGGTTGATAAGCAATCTTTATAGCTGGAAACAAGAATAATGAATAATACTGTACATGGAATCTTGTCTCCTATCTTTGGAAAAAACTTAAAACATACTTTTAAAAGCAATTCTCATATCCATTTCCCAGAGAAAACATAACTTGGAAACATTTCAACATAGTCATGAGGTAACAGGGCTCACTATTTGTGGTTTCTAATGATCTAACAGAATATAAGAGTAGACCTGGGAGACTCTAGATGAATTAATAGTTTATGAGATCTTTGTTCTAATTTAAATCTCAAGTATTTTCTCCATTTTTGTGCCCTCAGAACCCAGAATAGTGATAGGCATTTAAAAGCTGCCTAACAAATGTTTATCTGAACTGTGAATATAGTCATTCATTCTAGTCATAACTGTATTAAACCAATTTACATTAGCTTCTAAGCTACAGAAAGATTTCTAAGTCATAATACTTAAAGCTGTAGCCTATCTTTATTGCAAGCCTGAAAAAACTGACTTAATCAACAATGATTAGGAATACTCCAGGGCTGGGGATTTAGCTCAGTGGTTAGAGCGCTTGCTTAGCAAGCACAAGGTCCCGAGTTCGATCCCTGGCACCAAGAAGCCAGTGTTTCATTATTAAAGGTTCCCTTGCTGTCAAGGATAAGTTAGCAATGTTTAAAGATATTTTTGATTGTCACAAATAAAATCGGGGGCTACGACAATCATCAAGAGGATAAAGGCCAAGAACGCTGGTAAAAAATCTTATGATACACAGAATACCCCCCCAAAAAACCCAAAATCAGAAACCCAAGATCTAAATGAATTAAAGAGCAAAATAAAAAATATATAATAGGAAACAGGGAGACAGAGTTTTTGCGAAAGAGAAGGAGACCGAGAGATTGGGTTGGAGTGGGGGGGTGGGGAGAGGGGCAGGGAAGTAGATGAAAAAACAAAAGAAGTTCTGTACAGGGTTTTTTGTACCAACTCTCCACAATGAATGTAACTGTGTACTGCAAGCATGTACTAATAAAAAGAAAATTAAAAAAACTATTAAAAATAATTATCTGGGCCCAATGTAAACAGTACCAAGGTTGAGAGAAACTCTGGTCCAAGCCACAAATATCTGAGACTAGCCCTTAGCACACATGGTGATAATGCTGCTTCCCACACTGAATGCTTTATGTACTAGTTCCTAAGATGTGTTCCAGATATTTGAGTACATTTTCCATGATTGAATTTTACTTTGCCTGTCCTTTTACAATATGGCAAAGACTATTCATCTTTAGTAAGAAAGATGACTGGATGACTTGTGTGAGGAACATTATGTATCCTTTTTATAGTGATAGTAAGCAGCTTCAGATATAATCATTATTCTCTGTAAAACTGGCAATACTATATACCATTTACTCTTTTTTCCTTATCTTCTATTTCTCTTTGGTTGTAATTTCTTGTGTCTCATAAAACAAAACTTGGCTTAAAGTACATTCCTTATACCCTTGGAAAAAACTTTGGATCCTTAAAAAATGCACATAGTGCAAATTTGCAAAGAACCTATGGAGTTATTACTTCCATTTAATGCTCTCTGAATACTTTAAAATTTTGCTTCCTCTAGTCTACCACCCACATTAGAGCTCTGGCTGGTAGAGCTGAGCATCAATATCTTCAACCCTGGACTCTAGACTAACGTCCATTGCTGGGTCTCTTTTAATCTTTCTATACATGTAAAAACTTGTTTCTTTTTCTATATCACCCCTCAGTTATTTTGGTCTGTTGTAAGGAGATATAGACTTGTAATGAAGAATGCTAGATTCATCATTTTGGGTTCAATTTCTGATCCTGACATTTACTAGTATTTTCTCTTAGACAGCTTCTTAATGTTTCAAGGACTCAGGTTTCATATGTGTGTACTTGAGGACAACGTAACAGAATTGCCATAAAAGGAGAAAAATGAGGAACACGCTGAATGCTTAGACCAAAACTGACATGCAGCAAGTTTTCAATAGCTACTGTTAGGATGATTGTTTTAAGGTCTGTCCTCACACATTATATCTGCTTCCCATTTTTCTTTTCCATTTTAATATTTTCTTCTCCAAATGTCTGCTTTTCTTTCTATCTACATCTGGTTGAATATTGGAAATTTTAAGTTAGTTTTAATTCTCTTCATCTTCTAAAAGATAGAAAAGTACAAGTTTTAATTTCTTGGTCTGGCAGGAAATGTAATATATTTCACTGATAGAACAATTTTAAGTCATCCTCAAATTTCTGTGGTGATACCTTTTGTTAATCTTGAAATGTTACACGTAAATGTTGCAGTTGTAAAATGTTACAGTTGTAAAATGAATGTTGCAGTTGTAAAATGAAGAAATTTCATGTTATTCTGTGTTTTGTTTGTTTAAAATTTTATTCTAGCATAACTGAAATAAACTAAAAATAGATATAATTCAAGTGTAAAATCTGAGTAGTTTTCACGTAATGAAATCTTCAATGCAGCCAAGATTAAAAAAATTTCAGCACGGATTAAGATTTCATCATGATCCTTTATAATTATGTTTACATTTTTATGTTACTGGAGTGCCAGGAGGCACTAATTTAATATGTTTAGAGTAATACAAGTAAACCTTATACTATATTAACTAGACATGAAAAATTATAATTAAAATCACCTAAACAAATTCTTTTAAATCCAAGTGAGGGATGTAGTTGTGTCAGTTACATTCAGAACTGCATAATATTTACTCATTAGTTCATTCAACAAATACTCATTAACAGTACAATAAAAATATCATCAACCTGTAAAATCTGTTCTATATAAGAACATTTCCAATTAATTGGGCAGGTTTATATATTTTTAAAGAACAATATGAAATTTACTTGCTTAAGGAATTAGAAAATTTTTACATTATTCTCTAATTTCGTTAACAAATATGGTTTATATCTTAAAGGTGTCAAATATTTTTAAAAGAGTTCCTATAACTTAATGACAACAAAGGAAATCAAAGGATCTGAGCAAAAACTCAGCAAAGACTAGAATATTTATCTAAAGGAAATATACAAATAGCCCACAAGCACATGGAAAGATGCCGTTATTAGAGAAATGTAAATCAGAACCACCTCAGCCCATCAGGATGGCTATCAAAATAAGATGGATATGATTAAAATATATTATATGCATTGTATGAAATACGACATTGAAACCTACCATTGTAAAATAATACACCACAATAAAAATAAAATAACAAATGCTGCCAAGGCTATGGATAAATTGGAACTCTTGTGTATTCTTGGTGGGAATAGAAAACAGCACAACCACTATAAAAAACAGTATATTAGTCCCTCAAAAAATTAAACAGAGGATGGCCACATGACCCAGAAATTACATGTAGGTATATATCAAACAAGAACTGAGAATGGAGTTTCAAAATGATATAAAGTAGAATGGTGGTTTCTAGGGAGTACAGAGTGGGAAAGGGGACTTTTTAATGGGTTTTGTTTTTCAAGATGAAAAAGTTGCAGAAATTGGTTGCAGAGTAATATACTAATATCACTGAAATATACATGTAATAATAGTGAATATGCTAAATTTAGTTATGTATATTTTACTACAATTACGAATTTTTGAAAATCCAAGTACAATACTATGGTGTTGCTATATACATTTGAAGACCACTACATTTCATGTAAATGTTAAAGGCTATCACTACTCTAAACTAGAGACAACAGAGTTACAAATAATGATGTAAATCTTATAAAGTGTTTCAGAGCCTATTCTATTCTAAATAGTAAAGCAGTCACAATAACAAAAATATTATGAGGAAATGCCTATTCAAATATGTAAACAATACCACAAAATGTCACTATGCATGCAAAATTTGCCCATTATAATTTGAATTTACTGGAGGGAGGGAAGAACAGAGGGAGGAAGGAAAAGAAGGAGAAGAACAGGGGCTGGGGATTTAGCTCAGTGATTAGAGTGCTTGCCTTGCAAGCACAAGGCCCTGAGTTCAACCCCCAGCACCACAAAAAAAAAAAAAAAAAAAAAAAAGAGAAGAACAGAGGAAGAGGGAGAGAGAGAGAAAGAGAGAGAGAGAAACTCTCTGCCTTGCTAATAGCTTTTGTGAATGCTGTTTGATCTTTGTTGTAGGCTTCAGGTCCTTGTCAAAAGCATAAAAGCTAAGACTTGGGCAATGCTCAAAAACCCTTTATATTTGTCTTCTTTCAACACATAAATACCACAAATATCTCTGCCATGTTATTTCTTAATATACAGAATGTGCTGTTATAAAGAATATATTTTTAAAACTATTTTAAAGATTACATTTAAAACAGAGATCTAGTTCTTTGGCTGAATTTCTAATGGAATCCGATTTTTTAAATTGCATCCTTTGTAATTTGTGGTCTCTTCACATGCCAGTAAATGCTCTCTGGCCTTCAGTCATATTTTAGGAGAGCAAATTATAGCCTGTCATTTCTTATTGTGCAATTAATAGAGTAATTAACAAGTTGTGTTAAGATATCCAGGGCTGACTTAATTTTCTTTTTTAATGCCAACACAATTATTTCAACTGCATAAAAAGTTCAGTGTGAAAATGGAAGAAGCGATTTTTAAAAATGCTTAATTAACAATTTACAAAGTAAAACTATTTGTAACATTTTTGTGAAACAGATATAAAACATTAGCTCAATGTGTGATTATTCTCAATCTTTTAAATTTAAATTTGATGATTTTGCTGTATTTCTAGTAGAAAATCCTTCCTCCATATTAAGCATAATACGAAACTGTTTAAAATACTGTGAAGACAAGAATTTTTAGAAGAATTGATGCTACTTAGTGAAAGAGTTTGCACCACTAAAATAAATGCTTTAAAAAGATGATTGACAATTTTGTCAATGTTAAATCACTATAAAAGCATTCTAAATTTTCTTTCAATGTTCAAATTAGTTTTGCAGATGATGTATTTGTTTATAGTATTGCCAACTTTGCTAACATCAATTGGTTTTCGAAGTATAAAAACTGTGTATATTACTCAAGGTTGAATAGATCAGTGATACTTCAAATATAGTTGCAAGATTATAATTAGACAATTAGCAGGCCACACCCCACACCTACTAAATCGGAAACCAAACAAGGCTAATAAGCAGTGTTTCAACAAGCCTTCCTAATAATTTTAATGCACACTGAAATTTAAGAAACATGAGACTAGTTTATGCTATAGTAACTTATCACCCAAACACCAATGATTTAACAGAACAAGACTGTATTCCTGAAAGAGCAAAGACTGCTATAGCACCAGACAATTCTGTGGGACACATCTTCCATACTTCCTTTCACCATTTTAGGATCCTTTGAACTTGTAACATACTTGTTATGACTAAGACTGAGTGAGATGGACAAATAAGAGCCAGAAAAGTAAATGTTTTCATCTACAAGTAAGCAACTTTACTTACCACATTTCTTTGACTAAAACAATACATTTGACCACACTTCAGTGTAAGGATTAGAGAATCACAACAAACTGAGGCTCAGAAGTACAAGGAGGCAGGTATCGGTACACCTAGCAATACTCCCACAGTCAGCTGCTCCCCTTACCAATGCAGCCCACGTGTCCGACCCAAGAGCTGCTGAATTGGAGGAACTGGTGCCAGAGCGCTGTCAGATTTACCAGCAGCCCGGATGGTTCCATTCCTCGGCAGTAATTAAACTAAAAAACTGGTGCTGTGGATTTTAATTCTATAATATGTCAAATAACAAATTTTACTTTACCAAAATGAACACTCTTATGTTAATAGAAATTCAAGTGTTTATGAATAGTAAAATATCTTTAGTTGCAATACGAGGACAAGCAGAGGTACACGTTAGCCTTCATATTTTATTAGCCTTTACTAGTTCAGGTTTAGTAACAAGACAGATTTAGTAGGAATTTTGTGCATTATTCCCCATTTACAAAAACTTTCTTTATATTTTCTCTCTTCCGTTCTCTTTTTTCAAATTTCTTTTCCCTTCCTTCCCTTCCCCTCTTTCTCTCCTTTGTTCCCCTTCTCATTTAAACATGTTCTTCCAACTTCCTGATATCTATCCTCCAGTTCTTGTTTCTATATTTATATCTTTGATCCATTTCATTTTTAGTTTAGTGAACGGTGAGCTATACAGGTCTAGGCTGGGCAAACTGGCTTTCAACATGCCCTCATTTATTTTCATCTTAGCACAAGTATCACTTCTAAACAAGGACTCTTCTGATAATTCTACTTTCTATCACAATTGTACTTCTTTTGAAATCCATGCACACCTTTCCTGCTTTATTTTTCTACATAACATGTATGACTTTGGCTACTACTGAATATACGTAACTATTTATCATTTTATATTACAAAGTAAACTCCACAGAGCAAATAGTTTTTTGTCTGTTTTAGTCACTTTTGTATCTCCAATCATAAGAGCAGAGCTGACACATAGTAGATATTTGATTATTATTGTAAAATAAATAAATAAACAAATAAATTAAGAAGCAAATAATTAAATAAATAGATTATAATATAAACCACAGCTCTTAAATCCAGGAAAGCATCACCCCTACCAAATGGGTTATGTGACTATGCTGGAAACAATGTTTACTACAGATATAGTCATGAATTACTTCATCAACTAAAATAATTCTGTATCATTCACACCAAAAATAATCAACTCATGTGAATAGGAGTCAGGGAGGTTGCTGTACAAGACGACTTTGAGGTGCATCTGGAAGGTGATAAACAGGTCACTAAACAGGAAGGACAGAAGAGAACAGCCTGTATACAGCAGAGACTAATACAATGGAGGATGATTGGTAAGGGAGAAACACAATCACTCGGGTTAAACTGCAGTATAAATGCTGAGAGAGGGAATCCCAGAGATCTGAAAGTCAGAAGCAGGAGAGAGTACCTGGGTATTTCATGCTGAGGAACTTCAACTCATTCTTCTAAGGAGCAGGGGGCAACTAAACAGCTTCGAGCCTGAGAAGGACATCATCAGACTGTCATTTCAAAAAAGATCATTTTGACTACATCAGATTGATGAGATTAAACAGGGCAGCAGGGAGGGCATAATTCTGGCTGTACAAGACAAGTGTGTCAACTAAAACAGGCAGTAAGGACAGAGGAGAAGAGTACGTGTCAGAAATATGAGATAATAATGAGAAGTACTAGTGATCAGTTGGAAATGGGAGATTAGAGAGACAATAATTTTTTTCTTTTTCTTTTTTTTTTAATTTTATTTTAATGGTACATTTTCGATATACATATTGATAACATTCATCATAGGGAATTTGTACCTGTACATGATATACCTTGTTGCTTCTTTTTTTCCCGTTCCCCTCCCCTCACCCCCTCCTCCCTCCCTATTTACAAAACCTTTGAGATGATCACTAGGGATCAGGCTGAGACAACCCAATAAACAGGGAAATTCAGGAGAAAAAACAAGTTTGAGGTAAACAGTTTGTTGGGTTAGATGTGTCTATGAGAAATTCAAACAAAGATGCTCAATGGAGACTGATCTATGAGTATAAAGGTCTATAAAACTGGGAAGAAGTAGACTGATGAGTCTACATCGTATAGATAAGGGAAGGTCAGGTTTTAAGAAGAGTAAAGTAAAAAAGTGTGAAAATAGTAGTTTGAGGACAAACCCTTGAACAACACAGGCATTTAAAGAATAGGAAAAAAAAAAAAGGAGTTTGAGTTTGAGAACAGGATTGGTACATGTACATAACATATCCCAAGTCCTTTTTTCTGTCTACACAGGAATGCAAACATTATGTACTGCAAACATGTACAAACAAAAAGTAAGAGAGAGAATTAAGAGATGGGTCCAAAGGGGAGGGAGGGAAGGGAAAGGGGATGAAAAAGTGAATTAATACATGTTATGTGCATGTACAGTACTGACTTCCCACAAGGAACGCAAGCATTATGTACTGCACATATGTATTACTAAACCAAATTACAATTAAAAATAAATAATAAAAAATTTTAAAAGAAACATAGAAAAGAGCATGAGAATGGGAATAAGTGGCTGGAAAAACAAAGCAGGAAGGTTTTGTTTTTACCCTTAAGGTGGGGTGCAGCAGGTACTCACGAGAGATTACTTAAGAAGTTTCCTTCTGCCTACATTTCAGAAAGAGGGAGTAAGATAAGAACAAGAAAAAGGCAAGACAGGAAGTACCTATCAAGATACATGTGCCAATATGCTAAAATTTGGGGAAATCGAAATTTATGAAAACTGGCAGTAATGATCATCCATATGGATTTAATCTCACTTCACGTTACCTTTTCCTTTCCAGTAAAAGCAAATGTTACTGATCACTGTGGTTTGGTACAAAGTCTGCTCTTTATATTTCTTTAGACCATGATATGTATTTCAGTATCTGGAGAAATAGCAATTGTCTGATTGTGTTGGATTAGAAATTTTACTCTTATTTTTTAGGGCTGGCATTAAAGACTGAAACACTTAGAGAAAGAATTAGTATTATGAGTACAATGAACAATATTCACTATCAAGTAATCAGAGCCCATGAAATATTTTAAATCATTTTTACACTTGCTTAAGTAAGAGCGAAGACACCAAATTAAAATAGAACCCACTTTGTGGAAAAACTATTATACCAAGCTATGAAATCAACTATACCCAAATAATTAGGGTTTATGTAATCACTAACTGTATTTGTACCTGGAATTAAACAACACACTACTTGAATCTTTTACTCAAAAAGTGCAACCTATAATCATCTTAGATCCACAATATCCTACTTCTTTTTTACAATAGAAAAGTTGAAAATTAGTGTCTTCCATGAATATATATTCTCGAATTAACTTACTCTATTAAATTATTTTATTTTATCCTATTTAAATGTGGATTTAAAACAAAATTAATTCTTTAATATTAACTGAACTCTTCATTTTATTAAACTAATTCATAAAGCAAACAGATACATCTAGAACATAATACGTAAATATACTTCACCCAAGTTAATAAAGTTAGTAAAGAGCTTCTGCTTTTGCTTAGGATAAAGTCCTTGACTTTTTTCTTATGATCAGAGTATAGAAATTAGTTAAAGCTCAAATTGTTAACTATTACAATTTCTAAAACCAATACCTGATTTTCCACCGCTAATTAAAGATTCGCATTTTCTCCCCTAAATGCTTCCCATATCTACATTCATCTCCATGACTATCCACTCACTAGTGTAGCAACTTTCCTGTATCATGACCCTGAAGTTTTTTTTGCCAGTTTTCTTCATTTCCTCATGCTACAATGAAGTTCAAACAAAAGTGAACACCAATTAGAAAGGGTAGAGCAAAATGCCAATGGGAGCCGTATATACTCATATTAAATTCCTCTTTTTCAAGGTATATTTGAAACTTCTGATATCACAGGATGATTAAAGGCGTTTCATTGATATTTCAAACTGAGTGTGTTTAGAACCAGACTTGCCATTTCTTCTGCCATGCCTCTTTCTTTTCTTTTCCCTTTTTTAAGGAAAATATGTTACCAACTAGAAGTCTAGATAAGAAACATACAGGTCATTCTCTTTCTTCATCATTCCCTCTCCTTAACTACTTACCGAATTCCAGACTCTATCTTCTAAATACGAGAAGTCTCTACTTCAGCATCATTCCATAAAAACCTTAATTGAAAGTGCTCTCTTTTTTGAAATTGGAAATTCTCCTTCTTCTGGTCTTACCCTATTTCCCTCCAAATCTCAATAATCTCAACACATCGTCCATACTGCAACAGCAAATCTCTTCCATAAATGGTTCTGACTGTGCCATTTCCTTGCATAAAATGACAAAAATGAGCCCCAAACATTAACAAATAGTATTGTTTGATAGTAATTAACAGAGTGGTTCTGAAATTGTCTTAGGTACAAAACCCAAACTGCCTTCTTGTTCTGTAACCTTCCAAGTCACTACACCTAAATTTTCTCATATCAAAAGTAAGGAGAATAGCATTTGCCTTTTCAATGGATTAAAAAGAATAAAAGGCAGGTAGTATACAACATTTATATTGTGTCAAGGTTTTTAGTTTCTACTATGTGTGCTCTGTGAGGTACTTTATGTACTTCATTAGTAATATCAAAACTCGTGTGATCCACTGCCCCAAAATCCTGTGGAGCACATACTATCCTCAACTTATGAATACTTCACTTCAGTCTTTTAGAGGTCAAGCAGCTTGCTGAAAATTATAATACGGGGCCAGAATTTTAATCCAGTGGTTCCGACATGAAAGACCATAGTTACCACACTAGTCTACGCTGACAGAGCCCCTTCTGTCTGTGTCCCTTCCTTTGTTCCTGCGGAGGTAACGGCTTGGCTTATGTTTATCTTTGAGCCACTCAGTGGTGGTCTGGAAGGCAAGGTTACATCACACAAACATCGCTGGCACCACTATAACTACACAGAGTGTAGGGCATGGGAGAGGACTCAGAAAAGGCAGAGTTAGCGAGGTAAAAGATCTTGATGATCTCGCCTATGCTAACCTTTCATAAATTCTTGCTCCTTGTTGCTCACCTTCTTTGTCACTGATAATCTTCCATGAAGAGGAGTTTGTGATTTGCTCACAAACTGGCTCCTTCAGCAACACAGATTCATGTTGCTGCCTTCACCCTCTGCTCCAGTTAAACTTTCTGCTCATCCTTAATGGTAATGTCACAACGATGTCACTCAAAAATTCTCTTTTCTTTCTAGGTATCTCCAAGCCCTTCTTCTCCTGCAATCCCATAGTCTGCTCTTGTTACACTACAACAGTGCTGTGATCATTTCACTCTCCCACTCACTGCACTCTGAGCTCATGCACACAGTTAAAGGTTTTGTTTTGTTTTTGTTTTTGTTTTCTTCACACAATTCTTTCCTCTCTGCCTGAGGCAGCCCCTGGTACACAGAAGGCTGGTAAACGATTATTCAAATAAATACATGTATGTTTAGCTGTAATTGAAAATAGATATAAACACAATTCATTCTAGCTTTTTTATAAAACTTGAAATTACAAAAGCAATTGTGTGTACTTAACGTGAAAATTATTGTCGATCTACTTATTCAACAGTAAGAATTTAAGCAAATTTTACTTCTGGCAGGTTACTGAACTCATTGGAGTTTTCATGTCTAAAGTCTTCTTCTAAACTTTTTTATTTTTATTTTTTAACCAAGAACATGTATTGGTACATTGTCCACATATTGATCACATTTAACATGTTTGTTTTGTACCTGTACGTGGTGTCTCTTGGTTCTCACCCTCTACTCTCCCCTCCCTTCTGTTCCCTCCATCCCTATTTACAGCAGGTTTATTTACAATTCTCCATGATTTCCCTTTCCCCTTTCTTTCCGTTTTTTCCCTTCCTGTTTTCCCCCCCCTTCCCTCTTTCTGGTACTCCTCTCCTTTGTATATTATCTTCCTTTTATATGATATCCGTTACACTACTTTGTCCTTATTTACAGTTATGGTTTCTCATATCAGAGAAACAATTCAATGTGTGATCGTGAGTGTCTGATTTATTTTGCTTAGTAGTATATTCTCAAGGAACATCCATTTACATACAAATGACTCTAGTTTATCCTTCTTTATGGCAGTGTAGTACTCCATTGTGTAGAAAAGCCACATCTTCTTTAGCCATTCATTGGTCATTGGGCATTTGGATTGTTTCCAAGACCTAGCTATTACAAACTGCGCTGCTATAAACATGGCTGTGCATATATCTCTGTGGTATGATGATTTTAACTCTTCTGGAAAGATCCCCAGTAGGGGAATAGCTGGATCAAATGGAACCTCTAGTTCTAGTTGTTTGAGGAATCTTCATATTGATTTCCACAGTGTCTGGACCAGTCTGCATTCCCACCAACAGTGGAGGAGGGTTCCTTTTTCCCCACAGCCCCTCCAGCATTTGTTGATGGTTGATATTTTCATAGATGTGATTCTTTCTGGAGTGAGATGGTATCTTAATGTTGTTTTGATTTGCATCTCGCGAATGAATAGTGATGTTGAACACTTTTTCATATATTTATTTGCCATTTTTATTTCTTCATTTGAGAAATGTTTATTCATTTCAGTTGCCCATTTTTGGATTGGGTCTTTAAATTTGGGAGGTTTAATTTTTTCGAGTTCTTTATATATTCTAGATGTTAGACCTCTTCTCCTAATCTTTATTCTTCAAATATTTAAGGTAATTCAGTAAGCTGGTAATAATTGAGGTGTCAGTAGTAAAATGGACAGTCTCAGGGTCTATCCTGATCAGATGTAGGCTCGTGGAAGTCACTACGGTATTAAGGGAATGTGTTTGAGGAGACCTATTTGAAACGTGGGAATAGGAGTCAGAATTTCTCTGTGACATTAAAGCCAGGTGGCATGTATTAGTGTGGATGTGCAAACATACACACGCATACTTACATTCTGGATGGGAGGAGCAGGGCAAAAATATCAGCTTTCCAGGTAAAAAAAATAGTATTTTCAGCAATTGAAAGTTTAATGGTTTAATTAAATAAATAAATGGGATATATGGACTTAAATTTCACTGAAGTACAAGGACTAGATCACTTATTAGGCTTCTTAAAATGTTTTGACAGTAACTTTAGAGCAATGAGAGCTAGTAAAGGAGGAAAAAAAAATCCAAATTGCATTTTTAAAATAATGACTCTAAATGAAGTATAGAGACTGAATTATCAATTAAAACAGTCCAGTTAGGAGGCTATTAGTAAAACTGACCAGAGAGATGATAGTGGTTTTGTTTGAGGGTAGAAGAAATGAACAGATTTGAGAGATCAGAGAGGTGCAGAATTGATAACCATTAGAGCCTAACTGGAGCCCAAGTTAGGAAGGAACAAGGACGACGTCCATGTTTATGCTGTCTTGGGCTACTGTTGGGCAGGAGAAAGTGACAGGAGGAAGCAGGCATGACGGGATGATTACCTGTTTCCTTTGAGATTCAGAGAATCACTATGAAGATTAAGTGGAATAATTTATGTGACAGCAAATACCACAATGCCTAATGCATTATGGCTCATTTTTGCAGTCATTTCTATTTCCTTCTCTTTTTCAAAGTTGTTCCAGTAATTTAGTAGCAAACCTGGGAACAGAATCCCAGACTTCTGCTTACCAGCCCAGAGTTCTTTTTTTAATGGACTGCTGATCTATAAACAAAGATGAAACACAGCAATTTCAGAGCAAATATTCACAACTTATCCTGAAATTGCTTACAACCTGACAGCTATCCAACTTATTTTTAGTTTATATTTAAAATGAATCATATGTTCCAAAATGACTGACAGAAACACAGCTTTGTTTCTGAAGCCAATTCTTCTCCATCATTTTTGGACATCGTTCAGAGCTATAACAGACTTTCATGGTGTTTAAATGCACTCATCCATGACAACAACAAATGCTAATTATCATAAAAAATAAATAGCTCCTGTTAACATCATTTTAAGAATTTCTCCTATTCCAGCACTATATTTCATCTATAACGCCATCTGTTTTGGGGGTGGGAACAAAGACTGGATGAAAGTATAATTATCATGTATCAAAAACTGGACAACACAACAATACTGAAATGAATATAAATGGGAGGAATAACATATATAATAAATAAATCTGAAAAGGGAAAAATGAGACACATAAATAAAATGGCATATGTGTGTCCTCCAGTAAACAGTTCATATACAAGTCCATAACAGAGTCAATAATGTTTATCTCTCCAGGTATGGGGAGGTACTCATTTCAGTGCACAGTCCTTGGTATAATCAGATTTCCTCCTACAACATCAAATAGCAATCTTGTTTTACTTGTGAAATTTACAAGTTTTTTTGAGTTCTATCATTAAAGTCTCTCCTTGAAATTTTTAAATATAAACGAAAAGACAAACTCTGCTTTTATGTATTTATGAATGCATTTCAAAGGGCCTCTTCTGCCTAGTCTGTCAATTCTAGCATGTAAAATAATCAAGAACACCCGCATTCTCAAAATGCCTTAAATTAAAAGCGACAACAAATGACCAGTTACAAATGCAATTAACTCATTAAGAGTAATTATAAAAACATGAGTAATCACATGTCTCCAAATGTGGATTAGAAACTCAACAAGGGCATGTAGCAAGTGCTTAATCAATATTTGTTGAATTAAATGTTGCATAAAATGAAACATTAATAAACTTTTCCCCTAGAGGATTTTCAAGGCACACTTATTATTACAAATAATTCTGTAAGAACTCTAAATTAACATTAATAATTAACCAAAAACTTGAAATCTCCAAGTATCTATGTCACCTTCAAGGCAACTATAGTGGTGAAGCTTCTTTTAAATAGTAATTTCAATTACTTCAGTAAATTTAATCTTGAGGTCAGGACTCCTCTAAAGTATATAAGGGTAACTCATTGTATAAATTTTCTCTATTTACACTTCCTTCAATGACATAAAAGTTTAAATATAACTTAGACCAAGGAAAGATCAATTCATATGACGCTTCACTGTATCAAACTATGATAGGTGTGATCACATATCCCATTTTATATCAAACACTCAAGATACAACATATGAAATAAAATGCCACATATGCCAGGTGTAGTCATAAGCTCCCATCAGCTCAGCATGCTGAGGGGCTGATGCTGAAGGTCACGGGTCGGAGCCTCGCCTGGGCAATTTAGTTAGTGACCTGAGGAGACACTGTCTCAAAAAAGAAGAGGGGAGGGAGCTAGCGATGTAGTTCAGTGAGAAGGTCCTGGGCCCAATCCTGAGCATGGAAAAAAAAAAAAAAAAAAAGCCATACGCAACAAACACTGTAGTCTAAAAAGGTCATTTATCCTACATCCATACATATTTTAAACTTTTGCCACTTTTCTTCATATTATGAGGAGTTTTAATAACACATAATTACAAAATATCACATGTACACTATATTCCTGTGTGCGTTGATATACAAAATGTGAATGTGCAGTCACATATGAGAACATAGGATATTTAGCATACATTTGAATTATATTAGCAGCAAATGGAAAAGTAAGTAACCTATGAGCTCACAACGGATGAATATCCATTTTTACGTTTCTATATATGACCATCCATAAGCATAAAAGGACCAACTTGTAAATGAGGATGCTCTGGATCATTACACATTATACAAGTCCAGAGAAACCATTCATGTATATACTATCATTTGAAATTCAGCATGTAGAACTTTACCAATGACAAAAGGTAGCAATATCGGACTACAATAAACTTAATAGGATGAAACTGTGCTAAAAGTTCCACCAGAGATACTGAGGTTGTTTTAAGGAACTTTATTGATAAAAGTCTAACTTAAAATTATTCATAAATATTTCAAGTTTTTCAGTGATATAAAATGTAATTACTAATTTCTACATAGATTCACTCTTTCTCACCTCAATTAAAACATTTAAAAGAATTATCTTCACTGTTTTTCTAACCACGTAAATTGCCATTTCCTTAAAAGGGTTCTTAATCTATCCATTTCCAGTGATCAATTTTATTAGTAAATGGATCCCTTTCTGAACAGAGCTCTATGTACTGCATATGTCAATTCAGTATGTTCCCAGCATACTTAAGGACAATTTAAATTCAAATGTATTTCAGCCCCAATGTAAATATGAAGATATAGTGAAGTGCCTAAAATAAAATGTTTTACATTCTAATTTAAACAGCACTACTTGGAGTACTGAAAAATCGTTTTAAGTGAAATCAATTATCACTCTATAACAAGCAGAATATTTCCTTCACCAATATAACTGTCAACAAATATTAAAAGTTTATTTTTACTGTCTACTTTCTTCTATTTCTCTGAGTTGTTTGTGATTAATACTTAAAAGTACCATTCATATAAAAAATAATAGTATATGTTAAAATGTGAAAGCATGGACAACCAAAATATTCCTTAAAATATCCTTTTAAGACACTGAAATTAGTACTACTTAATAAGTTATATTTTCTAAGTCCTTACATGGTATATACACAAAAGTATTTCTAAAACTCTTGAGTATTTGAATGACTTTTATATTGTTCCACATCTGAGAAAAATAACCTTTTAAACCTCAACATACCTTACAGATATAAAATCTATTATTTTTCACATGTTATTTTCATATAAACAGACAGACAAAATGTGATGGCTAACTTGTGAGTTTCTTGACCAGTTTCACAGACAGCCAGGCAGGAGGCTCTGCTGTAGAAAACTACCCTTAACCCAGAAGAAAATTCATCTGAATAAATGTCTCAAAATTATGTTTGCATTGTTGCTTTCATTGTCCAATTTATAGTTCAAACTAGCTGATCCTTCACAGAAAGAAAAGTACTTGTTTTACAAATACACAGAAAAAGTATGTGATTTAGCTATTTGTTCGAATGTATGAAATTAGGGTCAGTACTTGGTTCCAAACCTCTTCCCTTTCCTTATTTTAATTTGAAAACAGACCTTCAAACAAACAAAATACTTTCAAAGAAATAAAAGAATACAGTGGTTATCTGGAAGGGGATCCAGAAAATGTTGTATATTTAAAGCCAAAAGCTACTGATTGTTCTTACCGGTACTGTCATCATATACAACTGTGACGGTTTTCCACTTGAAAAACTGCACCAGGTCTAAAATGGCACGGCTGAGTGAGGAGAAGTCTGGGTAGAGACTGACATAGAAGGAGTCTTTGTTGTCTGACACCTGGTGCTTCCAGCGGGTCTGTATGTGGGGGACGCCCAGAGCATTGCAGATGGACTGCACTGCGTTTGCTGAAGAGCTGTGTGAAGGCCCAAAGATGGCAGCCACCCCGAGAGACAGCTGATCGCAGGCTGAAAAGGAGAGAGAAGTCTGTTAGTATTGAGAGGGGCAATGCCAGAGTGCCAACGGATACCACATTACTAATAAAACCCAAAGATGTCATCCTGAAGAAAGAAATTTTTCTTCAGTATAACACCGACATATTATTGTTTTTATATTTTGTCTCACACTGAACATTTTCATTTGTTACAGAATTAATTCACCAAACTACTTGCATCTTATTGCCAGATAATTCTGTAATCAATGTCAAGATAGAGAGAAAGGAAAGGAGAAAGAAGAGAAATATTTTTTAAATGAAAGTAGGAAGTGTTCATTCAAGAAAATTTTTAGCAGTGAGTTGGAAGAACAGTGTTGCTTCTTAAATTCACCATTTATCTTTACAGTTTTGAATTCTTAATCAAAGGCTGTTGGACTCTCCTTCCCAAGCAAAGCTAAAGATTATGCAGAGCTGATGACATGGGTTCAGTTATATGTGCAAATACTCACACAAAAGTTGTTATAACACTTACAAGGTGATTTCATATAGGTTAATATCATGAGGAGAAAGAACACCAACATCTTAGACAAGTGTTCAATCATCTTTATATATGTGGCTTTTTGAGGTTATATATCCTTTATAGTCTAATTTTATTTTAAATTAACATGTACCCACAGGAAATTTTACTCACATGATTAATAAGTGCAGCAATTGAGAGAGAGAAAAACACATTAGAGGATATTCAGATCAAAACAGATTTGTGTAAGGACTTGAAATTCTGTAAGGAACACTGAAGCAAACATTGAGTTTAGGCTATAAAGTTAATAACTATGGGAAATATGAAAATTATCTTTAAATGTTTGAAGAACGGGTGGGATGTAAGTTTAAATTAGTTTCATTTGAGAGGCAAGGGGGAATTTGCACAAATATTTAGAACCTTCTCATGAATTTTCACCCAGATTAAATTAACAAATAATTCTAAAGTAGAAAATTTCCAAAAATGAAATAATTTGTTCCACGAGGAAATGGTTTTGAGGTAGGACAGAAGAAAGACAACAAGGAAACTAAAGTTTTTTGTCTCCCTTTATTACAATCTGGGTCAGATTTCCTGCTCAACTCTTTAGTAGGCATGCTAACTACTCAGGGAGTGGATGTATGCAATGCAATGTCTGTTTGTTCTAAATTTGCCTAATCTATCACATCCTCCTTCAAGACTGAGGTCACCAAGCTAAGAGTAACTAAAGTAATTTTCAGAGTTTGCAGGGCTGCTTGATTGCTAGCTTTGACAATGTCCACTTCCAAATCCTACTGGAGTGATCCCTAGAAGCCTCCAAAGCTGCAATCACCTCCAGGAAAAGCAGAGTCTTGCAGACCATTCCAAGATGATACTGCTTGTTCTGAGGAGAAACAATTACATAATGAGGAAACTGAGACAGCACTGTCGCAACCAAGAACAATCACCTCATAAGAACCAAACTGACCCTCAAGACGTAAGAATTCCTTTGAAGCTATGGAAACCAGAACTGAGAAAGTTATCTACCAAGCTCTGGTCTATGTCAGCTAATCCATAAAAGCTGTCCTCGTGCTTTTGGGAGCCAGCCAGTCTGGGCATTGCAGTGTGCCCCCTCCAGTTACTACACCTGTAGTCTGTTCCTTATTCTTCTTACTTTCTAACTGCCTCATAAACCTGCATTATGCCTCACACTGCTGCTTTCTCAAATCTTTTTTCCATGAGTTAAGAACCTACTACCTACTCTTTGGAGGGAGTGAGTTGTCCTTGCCTCTTCTTTGGGAGACCTCTGCGGACCCGGGCCGCTGTACATTTCACTGTCACTCCTAATACTTAAATGGGACCAACGAGGACTGTTACAGGGGCTTCAGCATAAACCGGGTGTTCAGCCTCAGTTCACCAAAGTGGGTAGTTTATGATTGTACTATGCGAAAATTGCTGACATCTTCCTTCAGAGTTTTCTATAAAAAATACTATGTAAAGAATGAATCCTTAAAACAGTTGTTCAATTAATCAACTTTTAGTTGAAAATGCTGCTCTCTTTTCTTCACAAATCTAATATGACATAAATAAATTGATTTTGAGTGTGTAAATCCTTAGTTTCTAAGTAATGACTGAAATTCTGAATTGGTAGAAAGCCTGGAGTCTGAAATTTCTCACTCAACATGGAATTTTAGTTGATACATATTTAGAAGAAACTTTCACCAAACTTTTTGAGAAATTATAAAACAAGACAAGCTAAAAACATTGTATTTGGCTATTTAGAGTATCTTCATGTATTTCAGATAATATTTGTGACTGTCAGTTGTCAAAAAAGTCATTTAAAAATTAATGTATGATTCAAATGATAATTCAAGTTCTAGTATATCAAATTACTAAATAACGTGCAAAATAATATTACCTAAGCTAATAGAAAGATAAAATCAACTAATATCTTACAACTTGCCTTAGAATAATTGAAAATTTTTTTAAAAGTCCAAAGTACATTATTTTATAGTTATTGACATAATTATCAATACATAACATTTTTGAGCCTTAATTACCCAAAACCACACTGGTCTCTTCCTAATGTTATTCTCTTGCATACTTCTGTGTACCCTAGGCAGTAACAGCTTAATAAATAAGAGCTCCACAAGATCCAAACCAACGGCACTGACCCTTTTAATACTCACATTGCAAAGGAAAGTACTTAATTATTTGAGCTTTCTCTAGTGTTAGGTAAAAGTCAATTGATGGGTATGATTCCCAATGGGTTTTTAATGGGTGACAAAGTTTGTAAACAGTTTAAAACATTTTGGAAATCAGACAATATTATCACCTCATAATTTCGCCAGGGCATCCCCTGTTTATTGTCAGAAGCTTCTAGCATGCGTTTTTATGTTAGTCCTTTCAAGTCACCATTAAGCAATCTATTAATATTTTATCTATACTGCACTCATCCCATATTCTTTGGCCTGAATGCTTTCATCAGAGGCAGAGCTTCTTCCTAATGAAAATAATCATGAACTATGCCACAAATCAAATGCACTTGTCTTGCTATTAATGACTTATTTCGCAATTATGATGACAAATGTAGCATTTTGCAGTAAACTTTAACCTTTTCTTTTCAGTCTTCCAAACCTTTCATCACCTTGACATGGTTATGAAATGTGGAAACTTATTTGTATTCATCAAGCTATGAACTCAAAGGGCAGGCAGAATATGGCTTTGATAAACACAAGTTAGCTGCTGGAGGAAAAGCAGGGTACTTTCATCTCGAGTAATATTGCACCTTATCAGCTGCCATTAATATTAATAAGCTTAGAAAAACTCTGCACCAACTTAGAATTATAAGTAATTATGCACATTTCCATTAATGTAATGTAGCTAGTAAAACAATATTAGCATTACAGAAAGGCAAACATTATTGAAAAGGATGACGTGACAACATATGTTTTGTAAGCCTATTCCTTTGAGAAAACATATAATGAAAGTTAATTTCTAGTATAAGAATACTAAGCATGTAAAAATTACCATATTATAATATCACCTATATTTAAGAAAAAAGATAACAAAAAAAGACCATGAAACTACCTCTCAAACACAGTTACCACTAAGACTAATATTTGGTTAGAATAAAGCTTTGATAATCATTCTTTCTATTACTTCCTTCTTATATAAATATTAAATCCATACTCCATGAAATTGCTTCTCTAGTCATGTCACTTAAAATAGTTTTACAATATAATAAAACATGCACAAATATTCTAACCATTTATTCATTTAATCCAATTTTTATATCATTAGCTATTTATTTTTAATTATAAGAAGAAACATGAAGTGGTTAAAAATAAGCATGGAATATACATAAATTAATAATTGTCTAAAAATTTCGAATAAAATTTTAAGGTTGGACTGAATTTTTAGAGTCACTTGGAAGTACACAACTCTCATGATAGTTTATCAGTTGAAACCAGAGTAATAATTTAGTAAGACTGACAGATAATGCAAATTAAAATGTAAGATAGGATGGTAAAATTCTGTGATATTTATTATTTTGTTATAGTTTTTATTTTATTTATTTTTTTATTATAGTTTTTAAATGGTTATATTTTAATTATAAGGAAGGAAGATCAATAAGCAAAAACCAATATTACTGTCACAGATTTAGCTGCATTCATGTTATAAGTAGATTTTATGCAAGAGATAACTATATCACTTTACCTTTTGTGATAATATTCATGCGCATTTCAGAAAGATATCTTAGCATGCAAATATTTTTAACAATTTAACTATATTGTAAGAAATCAAACATTTTTTAAGAATACCTGAAAATTTGAATTCCACATATCTGAATGCCAAATATCTATCCATTACCTTTCTTGGATGCTTCAAAACTGTCATAGAGATTTATCTTCTGGGTGTCATAGGTGAGAGTGGTGTTGGGCAACAAAGTTCTGTTTCTGTTGATAGTGTTCACAGCAAATCTGAATGCAAGTTCCTCAGCTCCCATTGGGCCAGATTCCACATATTCAAAAATACCACCTGGAAAAACAAAAGAGAATAAACCCACAGTTCTTAGAATACAGAGAAAATGACAGAAGTTTCCTGTACTTGAATGTGTGTGTGTGTGTGTGTGTGTGTGTGTGTGTGTGTGGTTTAAGTACACAGACTTTATACTTAACTTTTCTATAAACTTTAGGATAAACCCTCTTTGGTAATTCCATACTGGCAAAATTGCCTTGGTTTTTCAGCCAAATTTAAGTGTTATTTAAATATGATTTTTCCTTCTAACTTTAGTAATCACTTATTTTAGGGATTACGTACGTATAGATCTTGCCTTAAGTATTGAAAATTGTTCCCCCAAATCTGACACAGAGTTCCAGAATTATCCATGATCTATACTGATATAAACTACAAAGCTAAGAATTGGGGAAGTAGAATTAAATTTGTGTCCATTGAGTCAGAAGTCAGAATTCTTCAGCACAAGTTTTATGCTGTTTATCTTGGTAATAATCCCAAAATATTTGCAAACCCCACCATCTTACTATGAGAATGAGAACAAAGTAGCATTTCTCCATTGGTTTAAATCCTTTTTCAGAGGACATGTGACATTTACAAATCTACTCTCCAAAAATGCAAAGCCCATAATCAATAAATACCACATATCATTTTGGCTATGAAATGTGCTTTGCAATTTTAAAACACGTCCTTTCAATTTGCTGCCAGCTGTATCCTGGTCCATATCCTTCAATCATGTCCCTGCCTTTTTCCTCTATGATATCATTGCTCTCTCTTCAGCTGGAGGCAAACTGAAACTTTTCGCTCCAATAGTATCTCTTTCTTACTGTTGGTTTGGTGAATGGAATGAAAGGGCAAGCACCTACTACTGAACTCTAACCTCTGTCACTGAGAAACTAGTACTTTGAAAATAAATGAGAGCATTTATCTTTCTGCACCTTAAATTTCACTTCATACACTTTCAGCACAATTGTTCACAAATTAAACTCCCTTGAATAAGATAGCTCCACAGCTAGCAATTCATACTTTATCGAGGGTATTTTGATGCATGAAGGTCAGGTGACAATTAGGAAGCTACCCTTTTAAGAAGTTGTCAGGATATGGTAACCTCTACCCATGAGGAATAAAATCTCCGAAGAGACTACAGAGCTAAGGTATATTTATATGTCAGAAGGAATATGAAAATTTGCTGTTTGATACCATCTTAGTATGAATACTTTTATATTCCAGATTCTAAACAATTTTGTGTGTAGTTACTATGGCAATCAACTTCCTCTGAGGTAGTACTCTGAACATACTTAAAGATATCACAGCCCTATGGTAAACTGAAGATAACCAAGTATTTACACATCCAATGGGTTTTCAGAGCCCAAACATATAATTTTTACACATGGAGGACAGTAGTGGTGTGAGTATGGGCTCTGGAGCCACATAAGATTCATATTTTCACTCCTCCGCTTGCCTTCAGTGTAAATTCAGGCAATTGGACAAATCCTCAGTCAGAGCTTATTCATTATTTTGAAAAAGGGATGACAAGGGAGGCTACAACATTGAGTTGTGAGGATAAAATGTTATAAAAGCACTTGGAAGAGTGACTACCACAGTGTGTATATACAATGTTCCTCTGAATCCCCAAAACAATCCTTAGTACTGTTATTTTACCAGAAAGAACTCCTAGGCCAAAAGATCATACAGTTAATAAGTGATGGAGTCAGTACTGCAATCTGCCCACGTCTCACTTCAAATTCTTACCTAAACCATTAGAAACTAGTAGTTTTCCTCCAAATTTCACTCAGGGAAAACACAAAGAATTTCCTACAATGTGAGAGGATGATTTCAATAAAGAGGTGAAACTAGAAATAGAAAATCTTATATACAGAAGAAAGAAACTATAACTGTAAAACATTGTAAAGTTAATTAGGAATACAAAGTCAATGATAGAAATGGAAAAACTGGAATAGTTTCTTACTGGCAAAATTACAAAGTGAACCTTCAACATTCCTCAATTCAGAGTTTTAATTTCTAGGTGATATATGTTGGATGGGTTAAAATTTTCTTAACCATTATTTCTTTCCAATATAAACAGTGCAAACTTTAAGATCACATATTTATCACTCCATTGAACATATTAAAAAGAATCTTTGCAATTCATTAGTATAACCGATTTTCTACCTAAATTAAATAAAATGAATAATTAATTCATATTGATTCAAAGTTAGAGTTTAATATTTCATCTACAAAAAACCTAAAAACATCCACATAATGAGAACTTCATAGGCAAATTATCTTCCATAACCACACAGCACTGTCAACTCAAGCAAAAAGAGAAATTTTGATTAGCTCAACACCCTTGATATGTGCAAAGCAAGTTTGGATAGAGGGATGGTTAAGATTAATTATCAATTTAATTCACTTAGAAGCCACATTTGTGGGTGTGACTGGGTAGGTCAGAAGAGGCACAACCTTTGAGACTAGATCTGCTCCCTGGTCTTTTCTTCTCTGGTACTTTTCCCCTGTTCTCCTTCTCTGCTACCATGATCAAAGCAGCTTCCTTCCTCTATGCCCTTCCACCATGATGTTCCAGCCCAGGTGACAGCCAACCACGAACCGAATCACTGAAAGCAACAGTCAAATAAACTTCACCTCCTTTAAGTTGTGGGTGTCAGGTATTTTTTTAACAACCCCAAAGCTGATCATTATAGGTAGGGAGGATTAAAAAAAATGTAGTAAAAACTGTTTTCTAGAAAAAGTTAGGTGGAATTCAGAGGCCTATTAGGGGTAAAGCTTTTTTAAAATTCTATTTAAAAAACTGGAACACTGTAGTAACATGCAACACATGAATGAATCAAAGAAAAAAGTACAATCATCATACAAGGTGTTATAAAGACACCTAAGAGATAACATTGATTATTGTTTATTTTCAAAAGACTTTCAGAAACAAATAGAGAAATACTGGTGTTTTGTTAATATAAAAATCACAAATTAATGGATGCTATAAATAGTAGGGAAAAACATAAGAATTCCTATAATATTCATGTCTTTTCATTTGGGGAAAAGACCTAATCATTTTTCATCAATGTTGTTTGTACCAAGTAAAATAACAATACTCAAAGAATTTATCACCGATATACTTTCACTGAAACAGATTCTAAGACTAAGTAAACAAGTTCTTTAGGCAGAAGAAGAACAATTACAGAGAAACCGCTATGATGCTTACACACATGAAGTACGAAAGAGAGGGTAAACATGAGCTAATATGAATTAATTTTGACTATAAAAGCAACAGTACTAATGTCTTAGCACATCTGTCATGTATGTGGAATTAAAATGCATGATAACTATGTGCAAAAAGTGAGAAATGCATAAATACAATTAAAAGATTGTAATGTTGGAACAGTAGTAAAATTAAGATATAAGTAATAATTGTTTTGAATATAATTCAATAATGTATATTGTAATATAGTGCTAAAACTAAATAAATTATGAAATAGCATATAATCAGAAGTCAAAATGAAAAATGACAAAGTATTTTACATGTCTAAGAAGAATAAGAAAAGAGACATAAAAAGCATATACAACATATTTTGAAATAGTAAAATGATATGGCCCATATATTAAAAAAATAGAAAAACTAAAAATCAATGAACTACAATTCTGTCTAAAATAACTAGAAAAAAACCAAACCATGGGCTGGGGATTTAGCTTAAGCAGTAGAGTGCTTGCCTAGCAAGCACGAGGCCCTGAGTTCGATCCCCAGCACCAAAAAAAAAAAAAAAAAAAAAAACCCAAACCAATCAAATCTTCTAACATTGAAAATGTACAAATCACGTGAATCAGCAGTTCACGCTGGGATATGTAGTTAAGTTCATCAAAACACTTGTACCAGAAAGTCTGGCATGAGATAAATTCCACAAACAAAATATTGAAAGAATGAATCAAGGCACAAAAGAAGAGTGCTTCTATGATCATACTTTCTTTTTTTAAAATTTATTTTATTTTAATGGTACATTTTAGATGTACATAGTGATAACATTCCTCATAGGGGATTTGCTTTCATATTACTTGCAAAATATTAAAAAAATTGGTGATGATTCAATTAGTAGAGTAGTGGTGAAGAAGGAGCATGAAATATATTTAGGATACTGACTGCATTCTCTTTCTTGGTCTGGGTACCCGGTTATATACTTGTATAAAATTATTTTTACTCTTTGTGTACTTTGGCATAGATAGATCATCCCTTAAAAGAATTTTGTTTTAAAAAAAAACAATTGCATAAAAGAGCTAAGGTGTTCCTAAGTTTAATACCAAAAGCAGTAAAAATTAAGATAATGTTACTGAAAGTAACTTGAGTATTTTAAAAAATTTATACATGAAATATATAATAGGATTAAAAGAATACAGATGAGAAAGTACAGTAAAGCTGTGTATTTGTTCTGTGAGTGTTCCACAAGATGAGCAAACATTTCTAATAAAATTTAACTTGATAAATGACCGATATCTTGAAATATGAGTAGAATATAATGCTGTATGATCACAACTGAGCCAACAGTCACCCTGCTTTGCTCATTCTCTCACTCGCTAGAGGATCACCTTCCAATAGCAAGAGGTTATGAAGGAGATCTTGTTTGCAGAGGAGGAGGAGAAAAAGGCAGAGGAATCCCTCACTTGTAAGTGAGATTAATGAGATGTGTAAAATGTGGGAAGCAGTTCAAAATTTTTAGAAAACACCACTTGAATAAGAGTGTAGCAATTCAAGTGATGAATCTGTTTAACAACAATGCAATGTCAAATTTCTGGCCAATCCTCAAAAGGAGGCAAAAACAAGTGTCATTGGATAGGTTCCTTGTTAAACTTGGATGAAAAGAAAAGGATTCCACTGAGCCAACAGATAGCAGATATTCTTTTAGTGATAGTTAAAGTCATCCTACGTAATAACCTTCTTCTCGCTTGTCTCCTTCATATCAGCCATGAAGGTATTCAAAGGTAAGTGTAAGTTAATTTGTTTATTTTTCTTCATATTTTTATTATTTCGTATTATACCACAATACTGTATTCACTTTATATGAATATTCTGGGGTTGTGGAACAAATCATCTGAGTTTCCATTATTTCTTACAGGGAAGTTCACTTGGATATACAACTGTTTTGGATTACAAGCATATTTCTAGAACCAATTATGCTTGCAACAAAAGTTTTACTGTATATGAAAATAAAGTAAATTTTTAGTTTAGTTAAACATCATATATTAAACATCATATATTTAAACATCATATAAACATCATATATTAAAAATAAAGCATATCCTCATTATATAAAGAGGATTAACACTTACGATTACACCAATAGAAAAACCGGCTAAGAACAAAATAATAATTTATAAATAATAAGTGCAATTAACCAATGAAAACATGCAAATGTTTAAAAGTAGGGTAAAGAAGAAAGAAGGTTTATTTAAAACAAATGAGAATTAGTTCTAAGGAGAAACGATTTAATACACACTTTGTAGATAAAAATTTTTGATCTATAAAGTTTAAGGAATATCATATACTTGAATTCATTAATTCTATTTACAGGATATGTCCTTAAAATAAATTGACAGTGATAAACTGCAAAAAAATCTTCACTTCTCAGTTCTGAAGAACAATATGATTAAAAAGAGTGTAAATATACCATAGTATAAGACTGTTTATACACACTATGGTACCTACAATTAATAAAATACTAGGCATCTACTTGTTAAAATTTTTAATTTTTAGAAGATACAATAGCAGAAAGTGTTCACCTCCATACTTACTCATTTTATTATGAAATGTCAAAATTATATGTAGTATTTCATAAAGAGAGAATTGGTACCCTATGGAGTTCACAAATTGTTATTCCAGAGTAACAGAAGAATATAAGAACTATATGATCTTTAATAACAAAATGCTTTACAAGTAGTTACAATATGCACTCATGCCCAAGAAAATATTAACTGTAGTTCAAACGATAGGATTTTGATTACTTTAGTTTTCTTTTTGTTGTTGTTGTTGTGTATTTTAAACAGGTGACAATGAATGACCGTATGCTGATCTTGTTATATTTTTTAAAAATGAACATAATATGCTTTAAAATGAAGCCAAATTATTGAGGAGTAGCAGCAAACAGGAGAATCAGTAAAGGAGACCATAAAATCTCAAGGTGTTTTGGCATTTGTTGTTTTATGGTGAGACTGTCTTACATGCATGGAAAAACAATCAAGCAGGAAGGAAAAGGCAACAGAGAGGAGAGGGAATAAACGATGGAGTCTAAACCTTGGGAAGGAAGACAGCAATTCACTTAAACAAGCAGCAATTGCCTGTAATTTGCAGACTTGGAGATGTGCAGGAAATTGAGAGAATATGTGTTTCATGGACTTTCTTTCTGAAGTAAAAAATGAATAAAAAATGCTGAGGAAGAAGTCAACTTATAAAAGTGTAACTTTGGTTTTAAACTTGCTATTAAAAATTAAATAACAGGAGTATTTCACTTTCAAATGCTCCCTACTTGTCAAGTAGCTATCTATCATCTCCTTTTCCCCCTTTTTCACCACTTCTAAATAAATTGTCCTCTAAATAAATTGTCTTCTCTTAATTAAAAAAAAATTAAATAACAAAGCAATTTTTCTACCTGTTCATGAACTTGCAAAATAATATTAAAAGAATAATTGTTTACATGATTTTACAAGGGCTCTTTCTCTTAATGTTACTTGAAAACGGTTATTTGTTTTGTGCTACATCACTCCTACAAAAGAGTTTGCCTCCATACTTACTCATTTTTTATGAAATGTCAAAATTATATGTAGCATTTCATAAGCATGCAGTCCATGAAGAGAGAATTGCCACCCTACAGAGTTTACAAATCATTATTCTAAAGCAATAGAATATAAGAACTAAATGATCTTTAAACTACATCTTAGTAATCTTTACGTGCCCTCCTTAGACTTACACCAGCATTCACCCAGTTTCACATTTTTGAGAATCTAAGGATCGCTTTGTGTTTTTCAAACGTCATATTCTCTATAAAATTCAGGCAAAATTTACTGCATTCTTATCCCTTTAGAATTTTCAAATTCAAAAAACCATCCAAGAGAAATCTCAAAGCTTGCTTTTTCTTTTTTACTTTGTTCAAATTCAAGGCTGTCACGTCTCACCCACATAGCTCTGTAGCAAAGAATAAAATGCTTGCAATTCTTTTTGCCAATTGTATTATATCATTGCATCACAGGTTCTGAAGGAAGGAGAGAAGCACAAGAGAATACCCATCTCTCTCACAGCATAGTTGCTCAACTTAATTTTATAGATATGGAAGACCAAACGGTAAGGGATACCTGGTTTATACAGAACACTCAACACTGATATTTCCCCTGGACAATCTCTGACTCACAAGGGAACATCATTATTCAAGACTTGAAATGAAAGGTTTATTAGTCAACTGCTGAAACCTAGCCAAAGCTTTTACTCTTTCGGATCAATTTTAACTACTAGATTGTATGACTCATATATCTATGATGGATGTACACACCAATGTCACATCTAACCTCTGACACTGTTTCAACAGGTCCTGTCATAAAGAGGATACAAACAGTGTTTTATAGACTTTTAATTTAATAAAGGAATTATGTTCTGAATGACAAATCATCTATTATTCTCCTGGAAGACACAGTGGTTTTTTCAAACAACTATTGAACTATTTTCTATCTAAAACCATTGGAAAAGGTGTCTTCCTTATCTTTAATTTTACACAAATCATTATCCAGAGAATAAAATCAATTAAGGCTCCCTAATTTTGATAGACTGTAATCCCAAAAATGAGTTTTTAAATACTCCAGATATTAAATGACATCAGAGAATTGTTCCTTTTTCTCCTTAGACAACATGATGATTGTGGCCATGTAAGAAAGTATAATTGGTCTTAAGAAATATATACTAAAGTATTCACATATAAAGTGTCAAACTCAAAAATGGAAAAATGCAATTGTCTGGTCAATGCTGTGAGCACTTTACATAGTATTACTTATGTTTTTAAATGATCAATTTCATAATAAAAGTTGGGCCCAGGGAAGAAAAAGAACACAAAGAATTAAACTCACTTATTTTGTCATGTTGTAATTGTAGAAGTTCTTTCAAAAAGACTATTAAATTAATCTGCAAGTATTTATATGCAATATGTACTAGAATTGCACTATTACATTACTTATAAGGATAGAAGAATCTAGTATAATTGGTAAATTATCTGTTCAGCCTATTCTTCTAATATTTCAAAGGCTTTTCTTCCACTTGTATAAGTGAGTTGCCCTGAATGGTGAACTGCATGCCTTTTTTATTTTTTATTTTTTTTGAGAAGAAGAAATATAGATTTATTTATTTTTTTATTTTTTACCAAGAACATGTATTGGTACAATGTATACATAATGATCACATTTATCATGGTTATTTTGTACCTGTACATGATGTATCTCGGTTCCCCACTCTTCCCCATCTCCCTTCCACTCCCCCACCCTTCCCTATTTTCAGCAGGTTCATTTACATCTTTCCATTTTTCCCCTTTCCCCTTCCTTCTTTTCCCCCTTCTTTCTTTCTAGTTCTCTTCTCTTTTGAATATCATCATTCTTTTACCTAATATCTATTATATTTACACTTATGGTTTCTCACATGAGAGAAACAATTCGATGTGTACTCATGAGTGTCTGATTTATTTCACTTAAAACTATGTTCTCAAGGTCCATTTACCTACAAATGTCTCTAGTTTATCCTTTTTATAGCAGAGTATTACTCCATTGTGTAGAAAAACCTCATCTCCTTTAGTCATTCCTTAGTTATTGGGCATCTGGGATGTTTCCAAGACTTAGCTATTACAAATTGTGTTGCTATCGAACATAGTTGTGTATATATCACTGTGGTATGAGGTTTTCAACTCTTCTGGGAAGATACCAAGCAGAAGAATAGCTGGGTCAAATGGAACCTCTAGTTGTAGTTTTTTGAGGAGTCGCTATACTGATTTCCACAGTTGTTGGACCAGTCTACATTCCCACCAAGAGTGGAGGAGGGTTCCTTTTTCCCCACACCCCCACCAGCACTTGTTATTAGTTGATTTCTTGATAACAGCTGTTCTTTCTGGAATGAGATAGAATCTTAGAGTTCTGTTCATATATTTTTTTCCCTCATGCCTTCTTTAGCAGTCTACTAGCTAGCTGCTGTATTATGCATGAAATGAATAATATGGTTTTCTAAAGAAAATCTGCTGATTCATTTTAAGCATATTGTCAAAAAGTTTATGAATATATGTACTATTTTCTTATTTTTTCATTTTTACATGTCCCCTTGATTAATATCATCTATTTACAGTCAGTCTAACTTTCTAATTAAGACTAATCAGATTCTGATTTTATCATCGATTGCTAATACTAATTGGTTCAACTTCTAAAGTATCACTGCAAGTTACTAAAACTACAAATCTGTATGAATTTTTTTCATTCCCTTGTATGTTAGCTCATATTCAGTTTCATCTATATGTCTAAATCATTGATAAAAATGATGAGTAAGAGAGAGTGAAAGACAAATAGTTAGATCACAACCTCATGGAAATTCCCATTGGAAGATCTGCCTATTGTTTAAACTATTGATCTGCTTCATCATACTAGCTAAAAGTTTTTATGTCTCTATCATTTCCACAGGAACATCATTGCAAACCTTTTCATAAGTCCAAATGCATTATATCTTCCACACCATTATAAAGTGTTTCCACTGAGTTTTTCAGAGTCACTGTACTTGCTCTCACTATAGAGTCTGTCAGTTATTTCTAACCACTGAAGCCAGGGTGGTATCTCTCAAATGTGACTCTAATCTTGTCATTCGACTTCCTAAAATCTTTCAGTGGCCTAATATAAAACATAATGCTACCTACAAGTTCTTCCTGATATAACTTCTACCTCCCTCTTAGGCACTTTTCTTACTGTTCTCCCTTCTTGAGTCCTACCTCTGTATTAAAACATGTTGCATTCCCTGAATAATGCAGAATCAAATGACTCCATCCTTTGCAAATGATGCTCTTCTGCCCTGTCTCTTTATATCTACATGCACTCACACACACACATGGACACACACACACACACACGTGACAAAAACATCTGCAAGTTTCTCAGAACACACTGTGAAGTTTTTGGTCACATTTGCAGGGAAAATATTTTGCAGTGTCCTTAAACCACCACCAGACTAAATTTGTATTTGTTCTGTATTCTCATAGTTCCAAATCCATGTTAAACAATATACTTCATACTCTCATAATCTGAAGCTTATGAAATTCTAATCATAAAGAATGTTTAAACCCAGTTATATAATAACTGAAGGATGAACGCTTCTAACAGTCAACATTTTCTGAGAACATACTGTATATTAGACATTGTTTTAAATATTTACAAATGTAGAAACTCATCAGAAAATGTATTTGACTTATATTTTCTGCCTTCAATATACTTTCACAGTCATGCTTCATATTTTAAGTCTGAATGGAACTGTGGTCTTTAAAGGGTCCAAATTATTGAGACTGGGCACTGTTTTTTTCCTGTATGTCCCACAGTCCTACAAGTTAGTCTAATTCCTTGACCAAACAACCTGTTTTACAGGGTTTACTGTGTTTTGTTTTAACAAGCTCTTGACTTAGGTCCAGCAGATTGAGAATCCTACCTGGGGCAGTCAGTAAGCGATGGATACTAGATTAGAGAACAGGAGACCTCAAAACAAGCTCCATCTTTTAGTCATGGTATTGTATTGCTTCGTGTGGGATAATGGTATACCTTTCTTTAACTTGAATTTCTAGTTGTTTACTTGGCTACTTTTTTCTTTTTCTTTTTTTTTTTTTTTTTTTTGATGCTGGGGATCGAACTCGGGGCCTTGTGCTTGCAAGGCAAGTACTCTGACCACTGAGCTAAATCCCCAGCCCCTTAGGCCACTTTTTTCTAAGACATTCAAATTCTCAGAGTTTTTCATTGGCAAGAAATGTAATTAGAACTTCCTGAAACTGATTTTGTGTAAAGTTGGTAGGTACCATTTTAGCTACTAGGAATATTCAGGAAGAAAAACACATGAACATGGACACTGTGCTCACTTCGGCAGCACATATACATGAACATGGACACTGACCAACACATCACAGTAAAGTAAATAAGTAGGTCGCAACTTGAAAAAGGTGCCCGGATGGGTAGCGCACAGTGTATACAGTGTATTACTTTTCTAGTGGAGCAGCAGTGACTAATCTCTACTTTAAACTAAGAGATGCCTCTCTTCCCATTTGCTTTTGATTCAGGTGAGGTATGGTACCATAGGAATTTCTAATTTAATAAAAGGATTGACTCCAGTGATTTCAGCTGTATTTTTAATGTCAACAGCCTTCTTTACTATAAGGTTATTAAGTCTTATTGAAGCATACAACTTAGTACCTTTATCATTATATTACACAAAATGAAAACTACAAAAATATGTGACCAATAAAAATTTCATATGTGGATTGTCCCGAATTTCTGCAGCTCTAGAGCTCTGCAGTTCTTCAACTACAGAAAACACTAAAGCCAACCTTGTATAATTCCTCCTGCAATACCACGCCTTACTACACTCAAACTTGTGCTGAGCACTTGGAGAAAGAAAGCTGGTGACACAGTCTAGAATAATGAATCAAAAAGTAGTATACAAATTGAAATCAACTGTCAGCAAATAGTCAACTAGGGCCATTAGACAAAGATTGATTATTCAATGGCATGTAAATATGCTTTATTATTTTAGACATAAATAACTTTTCCACTTTACAAACTTCCTACTATTCCCAACATCTTTTTCAGCAGTGGATGTAAAATAAGTGTTTTGTTTTTCTTTCTACAAATGGAGTCCTAACATCCTAGGGAAAAATTCAAAATTACACACTCAAATACTATTGATTTTAAAGTAGATGTGCAATATACTGAGTGGAAAATTGAGAAATGGCTACTTAGAAAATAGCAATGTAAAAAATAGAAGGAATGCATATGGATTGGGAAGGCAAATGCTTCCATAGTATCAAAGTATAAATAGAACTGATCAGAGATGACTGGCAAGGCAAGCACACGAGTGTTCGCCATATACCTCATGTAAATAACACTACTTGAAGACCAAGACCACATGTTAATTATACTGATTAAAAATCAGGTCAATTAAATTGAATGGAAAAAATGATTTGATGAACAAAGCTCCTTCACTAATCGTATCTCCATTTTCTCTTCTACAAAGGAAGGGGTCAGGGGAAATGATTTTGGAGATCAGAGAGAAAACTTTCAGGATTCTAAGACTGCTTAAGAAATCGAGATGTAAGATTTCTTTACACCACAGAAAATTGGAGATCAACACTGTTTCTGTAGGCATCTAGGAAAGTTGAGTCAAATACCAGCCCAGTACAAATCTGGCAGAATTCATAACACTCTTCCAGCCCCCCAAAATGTGAGAAACCATTTGTCAAGTCATTACTAAACTCAATAACAGAATTATTTAAATAAGACAAAATTAGAATTATTAAAATAAGTATTCTTGAATTTTAATCCAGAAATAGTAATTTTAAAAGGCTAGCAAATTAATATTTTATAAAATTAGAAATTGTGATAACATAATTCATGACACAAACTAAGAATGTAATTTGGTATTGTATACGAAATAATTCACATTATTTATTTGGACTACAACTTTGAGACAGGCTTTCATTTCCCCTTATATATTTATGTTGCACAGTTTTAAAATTCTTCCTCTATGTTATTATGGAATATTTACCATCATATATGAGCTATATATTTTCCACTTATTATTTCGTTTCATTTTGGTTTTTTTATTATTATTTTTACCTTTACAATTTTGGTGGGTTTTTTTTTTTTTTTTTTCTTTTGAAACAGTGTCTCACTAGGTATACTGCCCTCCAACTCATGGCAATCCTCTTGCCTCAGCCTCCCAAGTGCTGAGATTATAGGCATGTGCCACCATGACCAGCTCTTTTGTTTTAAGTGAAACAATAAAGAACAATAAAACAACTATTACACCTTTTTTGCCAAGTTTTTAACATTCTTGAAATATCTTTAAAAATTAAGCAGTATATTTGATTTAATATAACCTATCTAAAGTATAATTAGTTTTTAAGGAGAGTTTTGTGCTTTTTCCCCCTCATTGAAATTTTGTAATTTCATAGAACAGCTACATTTCAAGTAGTCAATAGCCACATATGTTTAGTGATTTCCACACTGGCCACTGCAGTTATAGTTGAATATTCAGTACTGGTTCATATTGGTGAAGGTTACCATGAAGCCAGTTGGCAAGCGGTATACAGAATGGAAGTTCCTATTCTAAACAGCAGAAAAATACCTTAAAAGTATTGTAGTTTCACTTTTTAAAACTACAGTATGGATCAGATCTAAGGTACTCTAAGACTGCTAACCACATTAACATTTATGCTACTATTAATAATACCATCACCGCCTCCAGGAAATCACTTCACAACTTCCCCAGACAGACATCAAGTCTTCCCACAATGCTCTTTTTCAGTCCCTTCTTCTAATAGTTCTAACAGAAAGTAGGAGCATACCCTTTTCTTACTGTATATGACTCCTCTGTAAACTCTTTGAGGCTGGGGAAGATAACTTAGTCATCTTTGACTTCTCGGATTTAACTTTGTGCCTGGTATACTGTGTGTGTGTGTGTGTGTGTGTGTGTGTGTTTAATAAATTACTAAACAATAAGGGAGGGAATATGAGAGTGTTGCAAGTATCAACACAAAATAAATGGAAGGTAATTTAAAGCCATATTTTATGTCAATATAGTTTAACAGAAATACTGCGTAAATTGATCAAATAGTCAATATTTATTTTCCTTTTTACAGGAAACTAAGAGAATCATGTGAATTAGATTATGTATCTTCTAGAAATCCATAAAGCAATCCAGAGCACCTCATTTATTTGTTAAAGCCTTTTGTAAATTATAAAGCATCATGAGTCACTTTTATAATTAGGACAGTCTGCCCAATACAGAACTATATTTCTAAGGCTAAATGCAATTCATTTAAAAAATTGTATCTTTCAGAATTAGTTTCAGCATTCAGTATCCAATAATATGTATTTTCCCCTTGGGCAATTTAAAAGAAGCATAGACAGAAAGCAAAGGAATTGTGAAAATAAATACTGCAGAAAATTGTTAAGGAAAATGTAAATGTGAAAATAAAATATTAAAGTTGGTAACTGTCTTTTTCTAAACATATAATTCCAAAGAGCTTTGTATAAATGTTAACTGCAGACAATATGGCTAAGCCTGTAGAGACTTAAGCTAACAACAACGTACAAATATGTGTATATGTATGCAAAATTGTCCATATTTACAATGACGTTATATAAAAGAAAATCTGAAGAAAACTAAAACAACCAGCCAGTTAAGTAAGAAAAGAAAAAGTAGGGAGGTCTGAAACTGTCAAAGCTTTATGTCACTGACCAAAACGTTCCCAAGAAAATGGGTAGACAAGATATAAGTAAGTGTTTTCTAACGGTCAAATAAATTACCCAGCTATGGACAATGGACGAGGCTTTGCGTGTACAAGATGCAGAGTCAACACATCACACACACACGTGTGCGCACACACAAACACACACATGCACACACACACCACTGACAGATTTTCATTTAAAACTGTAATATTACTAACCATTTCCTGAAAAGTGAACTGTGGATCTGTAATCAAGTGAAGCTTTTAGGAAACATGTAGAAAGAAGATGTGGGAGAGAGTGGAGGAGAAGATGAGAAAGGGGATTAAAAATGACCAAGAGGCAATATGTTTATGTACAAATTCCCCAAAATGACTGTATTATGTGTCACAAACATACACAGTTCGCCAAAAAACGTGTACACACTTCAGGAAATGAAAAATAGTATGGTGTTTTTTTCAACAAATGGGGCTACCCTCATATGAGGGACCCTAGAGGATGCTGTATATTGCAGAAAACCCAGTACACTGCCAGCCCTTAGAGAAGAAATTGACAATGCATGTGCAGCAATCTCGTTGACCAAGGTCACCCAAGCAGCAGTTCGCCACACTAAAAAATGTCTGGAAGCTGATGGGCATCACCTGGAGCACCTCTTGTAATTGTAGAGGCCAAAGGTAACTTGTATTAATCTCAGGATGTCTCAATAAATTTAGTGTTAAAATATATATACAAGCTTTTCTTTTGCTAAACTGTATATACATTTTTTGCAGACTCTGTATATTAATAAAAATTTCTTTCTAAAATTTATTAGTTAATGAGAATTACTAATCTGTTAACTCTTAGGCGTTTGTTTTATGTTAAAAATACAATGCTGAACTGTCTATCACAAAGTAAGTGCATAATAAATATTTCTTACATCAATATAGTCATAATGACTCGAAGTATCAGAGAATAATCTTTGAGCAAGTAACTATGTGGAATAAATTTCCATTGGCAAGAAAGGGAAACTGTATTAAATACTGCAGGTATACATAAATTAGAATACATAATCTCTAATATGTAAATTAGAAATGTTCAGAGATGATTATATCAGCATTCTTTTTAATAATGAAATAATATATAGGCAATTAAACATATATGACATGGTGATTGATTCAACACAACATTACAGACTACCAAAGGAGCTGCATGAAATCATTAAAATGTTTGGATAGATGTATAATAGATGTACATTTACTGACATGGAAAAATATTCATGATGTATTAAGAGTAAAACAATGGCAATATTGTATAGCAATTAAAAATAAGGGCCCTGAAGTTTATCTGCTTGGGTTCACAATCCAGGTCAGTCTTTCTGTTGAGTGGCCTGAGGCAAATCACTTAATTAATTCTTGTATATTTTGGTTTCCTATTGGAAAAGAAAAAGCTACATTATAGATATTACCAAGAGCCAACATCACAGGGTTATTGCAAAGACTGAATCAGACAATAATCTACAAAATTCTTAGAACAATACTATCTCATTAAAAATTACTTATCACATTTTCATGTTAATATGTTAACATATAGATATAAAAATAAAATATATTTGCATATATACAAAGAATTTCTCAATCAAAATACATAATGGACATTCTAACAGGATTAAAGATAATTACTATTTACTGAACTTTGAAACATAAAATGAATTTTCATATATCTGAGGTAACTTCATGAACAGAAAACAATTTTTCATAACGGAGCATTTGAGACAGAATGTTATATAATTACGTATTATTGACATTCGACAGAACCAATCAAAAGGGAGAATATTTTCAAAGAAAAAAGTATGTAAATATGTATTAAGTAGATTTAGCCCGGCACTGTAGAAATGAACTATTTTATCTTGACCAAACAATTACCTTGAAAGCTAAACAAAAGGATGACCTGGTTCTAGACAGGAGATTTAAAGATGCAGATCAGGCAGGCACAACCCCACCTTTGCATCCCCAAAACAACTCCCATCACAGCATTTTCCAATATTTGCTAAGTATGTGAGTGACTTGTGGGGATAAATCATTCCCCAAGCATCAGATGTGCTAAGCAATTCATGATCAAATTGAGTTTAAATTATAAATCAATTGTAGGACTGATAAATTAAAAGATATTTAGAAATCCATACAAACAAGTACATGGGGAGTAATTTGAAAATAATCTTTGAAAGAAGTCTTCAGCTCACACCCAAGCTGATGGTGGGAAAGCCGACTGATAGTTCTCCTGGAACAGGCTGTCTTGATGCTGTGAAGAGGGTTTGGACAGAATTTCCTCTGCAAAGTACCTGCCCCGGATACCACCATGTTCAACTTGATTCTTTCTTTCAGGAAAAGAATGATGAAAGTAATAGTTATTTTATGAAATTCCCTCTTGGCCCTTGGATGTTTAGCCCAAAATGTATGATGGGCAGGAAGACTTTGAGCTGAAAAACTACAGCTCAAATATCCTGCTCTTAGGAAGTTATCCGGACACTATATTACTTTAAACTAGCATTTTCCTGTTGTCTCTAGAACACTTAAACTGTTACACAAATTGCTATAAAGGATACCAACTGCTTCCCAGAATGACAAATAACTCCCCAACTAGGCAGCACCCCTGTGAGAAAAATAAAAAGCGGGCAGGCTTTCTACCTCCAGTAACTTAAAGAGTGACAGATTTCAGCAACATTTCAAACGTTCCCATTTGCATAAAGCCACAGATCAGAAGAGTGACTTTTCAGTTCTTTACAATTCAAAAATCAACTCTCATTCTCTGTTTCATTTATCATAACAGATGTTCTGATCATCACTCCCAGGTCACCATGTACAGTGTACATGTGTATATAATTACAAGAGAAAAGAGGTTAAAATGCTGTGCCTCATCCACTACTGTCAAAACGAGCCAATACAACATTTTACACAGGGGAACTGCCAGAGAATAAATGTAAGCACTATAAATATACATAAGCCAGAACAGAAACTGTTTTGCAACCCACAAGGAGATTGAACCCAACCTTCAAACATGGATTTCTCCCTGAAGATATATCGGAACCAACATATATTCTTATCTGCCTGGTGTGACCTAGGTGAAGGCAGCCTAGAAGCATAGACAGAATTTGTGCTACATTTGTAGGATATCGTGAATATGTATTTAGTTTTTGTCAGAGGACACCAAATATCCCATGTTCCTAATTTGAGTAGAACTGCAATTTATTTTTCTTCTCACATACCTGTTTGTGACATGGAAATCCTGGCATAAAGCACACGTTACAGAAAAGCTGAGAGGTTATTTATGGGCAGATGCACAGAATGAAGATTATAGGAAATGGCACAAATGTAAACAAAACTATTTTTCTTCTAAATAGGAAAACGTTCTCTTAGGACTGTTATACACATTGTGTACATCTCATCCACCCATGTTTTCTATGGCATCTGTTGTTATATTTTATACATTTAAGTGCTAAGTATAAGATGGTGACTAAGCACACAAACGATATACACAGGAGATAATGAACATTTGTAAAAATGAGGGAGAGGATTATTTAACAGGTAATGAATAAAATCACACAGTGTAAACTGCCTATAACATTATATGGCTAATTTGCATCACAAGCAAAACCTTTTAAAATTTTTACGTTTATTAGTGCATACATGTTTGCAGGACATAATGATTACATTCATTGTGTGGAGTTGGTATGTGTACATATTTTTCTTCCTCTTTTTCTACCCTCCCCACTTGCTCTATCTCTTTGACCCCTTCCCTTGTATAAAAGATCTATCTCCCTATTTCCTGTTACTTAACTTTTATTTTGCTCTCTATTTATATTTTAGGATTCTTAAATAAGAAAATTCATGTGATTTTTAATTCTTGTGATTTATTTCACTTAATATCATGGTCTCAAGGTGTATTTATTTTCCTACAAATGACTCAAATTTATCCTTTTCATACCGGAGTAATAGTTCATTGTGTATAAATACAATATTTTCCAGAAATTCTAACTGTAGATTTCTGTGAACCTACTGCCTTTTGTGTTAAACGCCACATCCACTAGAACATTACTATCATATCCAAAAGTAGGAATTGAACTTTACCTTCTAGCAACAGCTTGCATATTTGAAATATAATCTAATCCTTATATTTCTGCTCTATGAAATGATTATGTTAATGAGTTATTCTTTATAGTGTCATTCTCTATGCCTTTTATTCAAACTTGGGAAAAAATTTTAGGGAAAAAGACACTGGTTCTAAGGTAACTACAGGTTTCTGGACATCTCCATGCACAACTACATGTCTGCATAAAGAGTGAAAAGTAAAAGTAAGAGTCCTGTAAAATCTTATCTAACTTCTAGAAATTTAAAATATAATTATAAGCTTTTTTCTTTAATATACCTTATGGATTGATGCTGAAAGGGAAATGAAGAAAAAGATAAGGGAAAAGGAAAAAGGAGGAAACTATAGGAAGAACTAATGACTCCAAAGCACTTGGTAATTAATATGTACAGATTCACTGGAAGAAGAAAGTGGTAGTGCTCTAGTTTTCAATAAAAAGCAGAATGTTTTTCAAAGAAATGAAGTAATAGCCTAGAAGTAACAGAGTAAGGACTTAAATCCCCACACTTTTTCATATAAGCATCCAATGTCTCCATTTTATTTTAGCTGTATTTTTGTATTTTATGTATTTTTGTTGAGACGTAGAGAAAAATGGAATTTGATTTTAAAATGGTGACAATTTGTTTCTCACACATTCTCTCACAGAATATGCCCATTCTGTTAATCAGCCAAAAATAAAGTTGTACGGAATTGTTTCATTTAGTGATTACATAAGATTGCAAAAATTGCTAGCAACTGTGAGTTCGTTCTGTTTTATTATATTGTTCCTGATATTTCTCTAAGTTTTTTGGTCCACTTTAAATTTCAAGGTATACCACCCATGCTAGCTTGCAGAACTGGAACACTTAATTGTACCTAAAAATGGAAGTTATTTGATATCACTTTTAAATGTTATATATTATCATAAATAAACTATGATATCATTATCTTGCTTAAGAAAAAGAAGAAAAAAAATCATCGTCAAATAGACCATTACATATGAAGTTAATCACTGGCTTTTAAAACTATCATTATGTGAACAATTAACCAGTCTTCTTATCTTCTAACAACCCTTCAAATAGGATAGTTTATCACCCACAGATCTGAAATTTCCCTCTGGCCACTGATTAAAAGGGATAAAATAGGTGATACAAATTTGGGAAAATGTCTATTCTTCTTAAAGGCAATGCTTACTTCTACTAAATTTCAACAGCATTTAAAGCTATGCCATTTATCATAATTAAGCATAGCATTGTCTTGTCTTGTTCTTTATTTCTGATGTAGTTTGATAAACTCCCAAGAAATCTATTTCAGAAGGGCAAAAGACAACTCATTTTTAAAAACTGATTCATTGTCAGTTATCAGTACCTATCTATAAAATCCATCAGATATGTTCATATACTTGTATGTTTTCATATTACGATTCTTTTAAAATACTTTAGTTTTATGAACAAAGAGACTACAAGTAGAGTTTTCAAATACTATTAACATTTGAATGAGAAACAAGTAATTCAATCTGATTTTTCCTTCAAACAAATTGTAATAGTCTTTCCTACTCTTAACAAAAATAAATCCTCAAAAGGATTTCAATTTCTACTCTAGTAAAATGCTATTATGTTACTATATATTTTCAGAACACTATAGAAAAACTTTTTAAGTATTATGCAAGTAATCATTACACTTTATATTTACATTTTTATGGCATAGTATTCTCTCAAAACTATAATTCATTCTGAATAGAAACTACAATTGTAAAACTTTTTTAAAATGCATGCACATAATTTTTTCTCATTCTTAGCAATTATAAAAGTAATTATGAATGAGATTGCTGGTCAGATGTGTGAAATTCCTAGTTGTTAAAGCCTAGGCTCATAGCCTCAGCTTTAATGAAATATGTCATACAATGCATAGTTCTCTAATATCATTTAACCTATAAATTGGGCTTCTGACCCTTTCATCAGTCAGAGAGAGAATACAAAGAATAGAATTCATTATAAATTCATGGAGCTTCTAAAACATGAAGAGATACTGGTTATAATTCATTCATGAGTTATTTTCGGCTTTTGAAAGAAGGTCTTGCCAAAAGAGAGGAAAAGCAAAAGCACATTAAATCACAAAATTCTGTTTGGACTTTGCTGAGCCTAGACTTTAAGTTTCTCCACAGTTTCGATTCCAGTCTCTTTACACTTCTGAAATTAACCTATTTTTTTTTTCTTATCACATTGAAGTCAGTATCCCAACCACAAATCCTGCTCGTCAAAATTGTGGTTATATTCTTCTCCTCCCCTGAAATAACTTACATTCCTGCCTCATTCACTAGGCCATACTTCTGACTTCTTTCTACAGACCTGTAACAGACTGTCACCTGCTTCTACAGTGGCTGTGATGAAACCAGTGAAGTCAACTTCTTGTCCACTTTGGCTAGATGTGAACAAGATGGAGTTTGTCAAATTCTACTCTCCTCAGTTGAAACTGTTGCCGTATATGTTAATGACTGGCTATTCTCTATTTCGCATTTGAATTTGCACTTAAGTAGTAAGATCTTAGAGATCAGGGATTATCATTGATCTGACTTATGCCTATCCAGGGCAAGTGAATATACTTAAATAATAATTTGTATCCCTATTAGGCAAATGATGGTATTGTTAAACATACTCAACAAGAAGTAGGTTGAGCATTTTAATACCCTAGTGTAAGAAAATAAAACACCAAGATGGGAATGTTATTCTGAAAGAGAATTTTCTTCAATTAGGATGATAACCAGTGTGATGCAAATTACTAAACAACTCGAATAAATGAAGAAACAATATTGTATTGAACACTCTTAGGATTAGTGTAAAAGGATTGCCTCTTTCTAAACTGATTCAGTTAACTACTACCAGTTTTCCACTTCACTCAGGAGTTATGCAGAGTACAAGAAAGAATACAAGTGTAAAAGTATTTAGAGTTGCCTGGCTCCAATCCTAGCATTAAGACAAAACTTTCTACACTCATTGAACAAATGGGCTCAAAGTCCTACTTGCTAACATGTAGGGAGATATACTGTATAATATCTAAGTTATTCTCAATTTCAATAAAAAGTCCAACATTCATTGATTCTTTCTGAGAATAAATATAACTCAAATTTTTAAGATTAAAAGGTAAAAGAATGAAATAATTTCTGCTTCAGAGGTATTGCCTTAAAAAATTTTGGAATAAAACGAAACCTTACTCTTTTCAGGAGTCAGTAGAATTCTATAAGATGCATATAGACAGAGCAATGCTTAATTAAAAGTTTTAAATTACACAATGTAATACCTAAAGTAGTGATATTGCCCCCCCAATGACATTAGGATGATCTCTTTTCACAGGGAACAGAAAACCAGCTCTAGAAAGTGAGTCATAACGTCTCCTGGCTTAAAGAACCTCCATTTGCTATGTTAGCTGAAGAAACCATTTTCCTTTCATCGTTGATACTGAATTCCCTGTGAGAGGTATATTTGTCTCAGTTTACTAAAATATGTTAACAGGGTGCTTTCTGCTTGTCTGTTTTCTATTTTTAAGAAGAGAACACTAAGGTAGGAGAATAATACTCTATAACTCTTAAGGAGAGCTTGCTACCATATCATGCCAAAGTACTTCATGTACATGAATTCATACCATTCTTGTGAAACTAAGAACAACACTGTGGCACAGGAATATTAAATAAATCTCCCAGTGGCCACAAAACTTACAAAAAGCACAAGAGGACCAGCACCAGTTTCTCCATCCAGAATTTCCGTAGTTAAACACTGAACTATGCTGTCTCCAGGATGAGTCCAGGCAAAGGAAAGGCGCACTGTTCTGCTCACAAGGAAATGAGGTTGGAGACAAGGACAACTGCATTTGAAGAATGAAACAGGGCTGTAGGGGAATTAAAAAACCCAGCAACAAGCACAGTTGATAGCATATAAACTAGAGCAAATACAAGTGAAATACAGGAGGAAAGAGGAAAATGATTGTTTAATAGTCAATGTATTTTAAAGGTGTAGTAGATGTGTTTTACGCACACTATCAGTGACAGTCACCTTGCCAGTACCAAAGGGCACACGTGGGAATCATGCAGGAAACCAAACTCACTTAGGAAGACACATGTTAACTTTTTTTTTTAAATGGGGATTTTCTAAATGAATTCATTCAACAAATTAGTATTAAGGATCCACTCTGTGTCAGAGAACAGAACATTAAACAAAACAAACAAAAATTCCTGTGCTCGTGAGGTTAACATTCCTCTAGGCTTACATTCAGCTTCAGCAATAACTAAGGGTCTTAATGGTGATTCCCAACCTTGTCTTTTTATTCTAAAATCAGTGTAAAACAAAAGTTCAGATAGGAATTTCTTTGAAGTTATCTAACGACTTTTTTTTTAAAAAAAGTAATCTTCTTAGGCTACACTGTTTCAGGGCTTACTTGCATTTTTATTAAAGAAAAGACCTGTGAGTTGAGGAAGAGCAGTTCTTACCCAGCTGAACTATTACCTTTATTTAAGGGTTTTTGTGATCACTTTCAAGGGAAGATAGAAAAAATTTCACCAATGGTGTTGTCTCTCACCTTAATCTTCAAATCTGATTTCCACAGACACATTCTAAATCCTACTGGCTTTCTTCTAAAGAAACTGCTTTTACGTTTTGCAAAAATTTTTCATCAATTCTTCTGTGATTTGTTTAAATGGAGAGGGTAATACCAACCATGTAGGGTTATGATCACACAAGATAACATAAAGTAGATGACCTACAACACTAGACCTGAGTAAAAACAACAACATGACAAAAAAAAAAAACAAAACCCTGATAGCTAAGAACAAGGTAAGACTCTCACATAAAAAAGTGAGGTTCTAGGGGCGGACTGTTCATAGAAATGAAAATATCGAAAAAGTTCACTCATTCTCTATAATGCAATTTATTCATTCATTCATTTTGCCTGAGAGTGCAAAGAAAGGACATAGACATTTTTTTTAAATATTATTTTATAGGCAATTATATTGGTAATTGACCACTGAGAATATTTTGGATGCATGATAATTTTAAGGCCTTATGAAAATATAATTGTCTAAAATCAGTTTAAGATTTCAGCTATTTGCTATGTGATTCATCACATGAAGACTCTGAGACCCACATAATTTTTGTGAGAGAAAAACAGTGTTCCACACAACCTGCTTGCCTAATGGATTTATAGTTTAGGTTCAGGAAAAGAAGGATTTTAAAAAATGCAATTCATATTTAGATTGACACCAGCACAGAGGTAAAGAAACAAGTGCAAAACACACAGGGAAAAAGTAGTAGAGACAGAAAATTAGAACAAGAGATGAGCAAGAGAGTACAAGGCCGAGAAAATCTTGGTCTATGACAATTCAATTTTAAATTCAAGGAGGTGGAGACTCCATATGATTTCTATCATGTGCCTGCATATGAAAATATAGTCACATGCACAGAAATAAATATATACGTATGCATGCCTAATCCCTCTTCTCACATTCAAGAAAATCATAACACCATGCTAATTTGGTTTGTGTGAAACTAAATAGAGTCTGGAATAAATGAGACTGGGTGTCAGCCAAATACCATCCGAAGGCCAAATCTGATCAGTCATGTTTTTTAAAAATAAAGTTTTACAAGAACACAACTACACCCACTGGCTTTCATAACTTCTAAATTTTGTTGTCGTTTCCACTACAAAGCAGAGGAGAATTATAAAATCTATGCTATCTGGCCAGGACAGGAAATGTTGGCTGGCCCTGCTCTGGACCATCCCTTCCCTCCTGCTCTCTGCTCCTCCTCCTCCTTCACTCCCTCCTTCTTTCCCTCTCTCCTTTCCTTTCCTGTTCTCGAGTGGCTATTCCAGGTTGTCACCACAGGGGGCACCACAGTCCCTGACTTGAAATTATATTATAAAGCTTCTGTGATAAAAACAGCATGGTATTGGCACGAAGACAGACCCAAGGATCAATGGAACAGGCTAGAATATGCAGAAATAATTCCAAACACACTCAAATACCTCATCTTCGACAAAGGAGCCAAACACCCTCACTGGAAGAAAGATAGCCTATTTAATATATGGTGCTGGAAAAATTGGCTTACCACATGTTGAAAACTAACACTAGATACATGTCTCTCACCATGTACTAAGCTAAAATCAAAGTGGATCAAAGATCTAAACATTAAAACAGAAACACTAAATCTCCTGGAGCATAAAATAGGAAGGACTCTCGAAGACATAGGGGTGGGAAAAAATTTATGAACAGAACTCAGGCTGCACGGGGAAACAATATGAAGAATCAATGCTTGGGACCACATCCTATTAAGAGGCTTTTGCACAGCAAAAGAAATAACAGAGACAGTGGGGCGAAAAATCACAAACTGGGAGAAAATTTTTGCCAGCTGTCCCTCAGACAAAGGTCTAACATCTAGAATATATGAAGAACTCAAAAAAATCAAACCCCCCAAATTTAAAGACTCTATCCAAAAATGGGCATCTGAAATGAATAAACATTTCTCAGATGAAGAAATAAAAATAGCAAATAAATATATCAAAAAATGTTCAACATCCTTGGTCATTCGAGAGATGTAGATCAAAACAATACTTAGATACCATCTCACTCCAGAAAGAATAACTATTATCAAGAAATCAACCAATAACAAGTGCTGGCAGGACTGCAGGGAAAAAGAAACCCTCTTCTCCTGTTGGTGGGAATGTAGACTGGTCCCACCACTGTGGAAATCAGTGTGGAGATTCCTCAAAAAACTACACCTAGAGGTTCCATTTGACCCAGCTACTCGTCTGCTTGGTATCTTCCCAGAAGAATTAAAATCATCATACCACAGTGATATATGCACAGCCATATTCATAGTGACACAATTTGTAATAGCTAAGTCCTGGAAACAACCTAAATGCCCAACAACTAATGAATGGCTAAAGAAGATGTGGTTTTTCTACACAATGGAGTACTACACCACCATAAAGAAGGATAAACTAGAGTCATTTATATGTAAATGGATGTTTCTTGAGAACATACTCTTAAATGAAATAAATCAGACACTTATCAGTACACATCAAATTGTTTCTCTGATGTGAGAAACCATAAGTGTAAATAAGGACAAGGGAGTATAATAGATATTATGCAAAAAAAAATAAAAGATAGTATTCAAAAGAGAAGAGAATTAGATAGGGAAAAGGGGGATAAAGATGGAAGGTTAAAAGAAAAGTAAGATGAAAGGGAAAAAAATGGAAAAATGTGAATAAACTTGTTGCAAATAGAGAGGGGTGGGTGAATGGAAGGGAGGGGAGGGGAAGTGGGGGGAAAACCAAGATACATCATGTACAGGTACAAAATAACCATGATGATTATGATCATTATGTATGCAATGTATCAATACATGTTCTTGGTAAAAATAAAAATTAAAAAGAAACTAATAAATAAATTCAGCAAAGTGGCAGGAAACAAACACTGAAAAAATCCATAGCATTTCTGTATACCAACGGTCAGCCCATCAAGAAAGAAACTAGGATAACAATCCCATTTGTGGTAGCTTCTAAAAAATTTAATGTCTAGAAATTAACCTAACAAAAGAAGTGACAGACCTCTATAATGACAATTGTAATACTGTGATTTAAAAAAGAGAGAGAGAATGAGGAGACTATTAGGAAATGGAAAAGCCTCCCCTGTTCCTGGATAAACAGAACCAAAACTGTCAAACTAGCCATATTTATAATATATATTTATTTTTTCAAGTTGGTATATGTATATATCATATTATATATGTATATGTATATAATACAATTCAAAAAATAATATCAATAATCTTGACAGAATTAGAAAAAAATCCTAAGATATATATATGGAAGAAGAGACCCAGAATGGACAAAGAAATCCTGAGCAGGCAGAGGAAAACGGAAGGCATTACATCCCAAACCTCAAATTACATTCCAAAGCTGCAATAATTAAAATAGTATGGTACTGACACAAAAACAGATACCCGGACCAATGGAGTAAAATTGTGGATGCAGAGACAGCCCCATATATCTACAGCCTTCTGATTTTTGACAAAGGAGCCAAAATATACACTGGAGAAGAGGTAGTTTTTTTAACAAACAGTGCTGGGAAAATTGGTTATTCACAAGCATAAGAATGAATTTTTTTTGAGACAGGATCTCACTACATAGTTCAGGCTGATCTTGAACGCATTATGGAGCCAAGATTGGTTTCAAATTTGTGGCAATCCTCCTGCCTCAGCCTCCCAAATGTTAGGATTACAGGCATGCACAACTATTTCCAGCATAAGAATGAATCTTGATTTATATCTCTCATCTTATACTAAAATTGAATCAAAATGGATCAGTAATTAGATATAAATACAGAAATACTGAAGCTGCTAGAGGATACAATTAGTAAAATTCTGGAAGACAAGTAAAATTCTGGAGTCAATTCTGAACAGACTCCAGCTACACAAGAAATAATACCAAGAATTAATAAATAGGTTACATCAAATTAAATTTTTCAGCATAGCAAGTGAAACAATAAAATGTATAAAGAGCCAGCCTTCAGAAAGGGAAAATACTTTTGCTAGCTACTCCTTGGACAGAGGACTAAACTCAAAAACAATCAAACTCCTACAAATAGAAAGGTCCAATCAAATTATACACAGTTGAAATGAATAGACACTTATGAAAAGAAAGCAAATAAGTACGGGGGAAAATGCTGAGTATCTTTGGTCATTAAAGAAATGCAAGTCAAAACAAAACTGAGAATACATCTTGTTATGGGAAGAATGGCTGGCATTAAGAACTCCCAAAAAACAACAAATGCAGATGAAATGTGGATAAATATGAACTCTCCCACATTGCTGTTAGGAATGTAAACTAAGACACCACTATGGGATCAGTAGGAAGATTCCTCAAAAAACTAAAAACATTAGTTGTTGGGCATTTAGGTTGTTTCCAAGACTTAGCTATTACAAATTGTGTTACTATAAACATGGCTGTGCATATATCACTGTGGTACGATGATTTTAATTTTTCTGGGAAGATCCCCAGTAGTGGAATAGCTGGATCAAATGGAACCTCTAGTTGTAGATTTTTGAGGAATCTCCACACTGATTCCACAGTGGTTGGACCAGTCTACATTCCCACCAACAGTGGAGGAGGGTTCCTTTTTCCCCACAGCCCCGCCAGCATTTGTTATTGGTTGATTTTTTGATAATCGCTGTTCTTTCCAGAGTGAGATGGAATCTCAACATAGTTTTGATTTGCATATCTCAAATGACTAGTGATATTAAACACTTTTTCATGTATTTCTTTGCCATTTTTATTTCTTCGTTTGAGAAATGTTTATTCATTTCAGATGTCCATTTTTGGATTGGGTCTTTAAATAGCTAAGTCCTGGAAACAACCTAAATGCTCAACAACTAATGAATGGCTAGAGAAGATGTGGTTTTTCTACACAATGGAGTACTACACTGTCATAAAAAAGGATAAACTAGAGTCATTTATATGTAAATGGATGTTCCTTGAGAACATACTATTAAGTGAAATAAATCAGACACTCATGAGTACACATTGAATTTTTTCTCAGATATGAGAAACCGTAAGTGTAAATAAGGACAAAGAGGTGTAATAGATATTATATAAAAGGAAGATAATATTCAAAGGAGAGGAGAACTAGATAGGGTGAAGGGGGGAAAAGAAGGAAGGGAAAAAGGAAAGAAAGGGGAAAGGGAAATATGGAAAAATATTTATATATATATATACATATATATATATATATAATAAATAAACCTGCTATAAATAGGGAAGAGGAAAGCAGAAGGGAGGGATGGGGAAGGGGGGGAACCAAGATACATCATGTACAGGTACAAAATAACTATGATGAATGTGATCATTATGTATACAATGCACCAATACATATTCTTGGTAAAAATTTATAAAAATAAGAAAAAAACTAAAAACAGAAATTCTGTTTGACAGGCTATACATCTACTCTGTATCTTCACAAGAGTTAAGTCATTATGCTTAATGATACATGCATATCTATGTTTATAGCAGCACAATTCATACTAGCTAAATTATGTGAGTGGCCTTTATGCCCATCAACAGATGAACAGATGAAGAAAATCTGACCTATATACACAACAGAGTACTACACAGACAGGAAGAGTGATACATTTGAGTTATCCAGAGGAAAATGGATGGATCTAAGACCACAGTGCTAAGTAAAATAAGTCAGATTCAAAAGACTAAATATTACATGGCACTTCTCATATGAGAAACCCAAAATATAAATAATGTAAAGAGCAAAGTAAAAGAGAGATGGCAGGTACAGGACGGTAGACTAGGGAAATGGGAAGGGTGTCTATGGAAAGGGGAGTTAACATGTGATATGTATGTGTACCAGTTCCCAAAGATGAATGTAATTATTATGTATCACAAACATGTATTTACAATAAAAATTTAAAATTGAACAAGTGACTATTTCAGACTTTTCTGGACTTTCAAATTAGTTGAAAAGTCTCTGAATATTTAATCTAAAGTTTCTCTGCATCTTTACTTCCCTTTCTTTCATATCTATGTTCCCTAAACTTAGCCACCCACCTTGGCTCAGATCCAATAGTTTCCAGACTTCGTTATCTTGCCCAAATCCATTCCTACCTTCTTAATTGGCTACTTCTCTACTCTCCCTGAAAAACAGTAACAAAAGTTTCTCCAATTTAGATTCCCTGTAGTTCTCACTTCTATTTGCCGTTATTTATGCTTTTTTTTAACTAGTGCATTTTAGTGATACATAATAACAAAATTCATTTTGGTTTATTGGTACATGCATATATTTTGATTATTTTCACCTCTATTACTCCATCTCCATTATGCTTTTAAACTACAGATACTTCTTTAAACATAGTTCACGTGCAACTGCCTCCACTTCAATACTACCCACTTAGCTTGTAAATCCAATTTTGCTCTGATACTCCACTGGCTCAGACCTTACCATGTACTAGTTCACTACCACTTTTTTCATCTTTCTTATGATCTACTTGCTAATAGATTTTTTTACATTAGTGCTGAAACTTCACTCTCGATTGCTATCTGAGAGTCTAAAATTCCCACTAGTATGCTAGTGAAATGTAGCTTTTCATCAAACATATGCTATCTTCCCCTGCCTTAGAATTGTTTTACCATTGTGCTTTTATGAAACAAGCTGTACTTTCTGTGTGGCACAAACTCTACTTGAAGTAATGCTAAGATAAATCTATCAAATACACAATACCAATGTATAAGCTCCTGGACAGGTAAATGCCTTTTGTCTTCACTGCGATGTTTCCAGCATAGTTACATGTTACACAGTAAACAGCGATCGAATAAATGTTTTTTCTATCTAAAAGACACATCAGAGATCATCTATCCCAACATTCTTTGGGCTTCCTCATATTCACAGAAAAAATACTAATAAAGCTACATACTGGAGCTTACTCCAATATTGACTCTACATTCACATACCGTATCTGTCACATTACTGAATTGTCGCTGAATCTTTTCTTTTTCAAGGTATCCTAAGAAAATTAATGCTAAATTAATTAATTAATGCTAAATTAGTACTAAATTAAGAAAAAAGTTATAACTTGTGGAATGTCAGGAATCATGAATTTGTTAATATATAATTCAACACTTTATATTTTTACTCTCACATCTACTTTGCTCTAGATTTCATTCATGTGATTTGAGCACATACATTTTTCACTGGGTCATACTCATTCTAGAGAAGTACTTACAGTACAATCTATTTGAAAATATGTTAAAGTTTTCCAATAGCATGAGAATAAAGGTCCCCCAGACATGACATTATACCCAGAGTAGCATATGAAGCTGTCATCTGTTCAAAAACTAAATCTTGCTCATTCAGAAGCAAAAAATGGAGACAGTCAACTTTAATATTACTCGGAATCATCTTTTGGCAGCATAATCTATAACACACAATTTTATGAGTTTGTAATGCCTCAAATGTGAGCTCCCACTCATCCCACTAAAATTTGTTAAGTGTCTTTCTATTCTAGATTTCAAAGAATAGAAATAAACTCTGTAGCCTGAAGAAGTTTTTAAGACTGTGAGAGAAGAAGAAGAACACTAAACAAAATGTGAAAAACAGTGAAGCCTATGTGGGATAAGAGAGGGAGAAATTAATTTGGAGCAGAGAGGCAGAGAAATCCTTAAAAAGAAAGTTGTTTCTCTTTAAATCACTTCAGTAACCTCATACCTAGTCTTGGAAAAGTGCCTGCAAGTAGTATACTGGACACCAGTCTCTTCCTCCTCTAATCTACTGCCCCACTCAGTCTCCCTAACTGTCCACGCCAACTAAACTCCTGCAGTAACAATTCCATCATTAATTTGATAATTTATTTTTATTTATAACAGAAAAGACTTACTGTGGCTTATTTGGCAATTAATCTTGTAATATAAAATGCAATTCTTTGTGGCATCCATCTACTGTTGCATCAGACTGTTACTTGTATTTTCCTCCAATTTATATAGTTTCCTTTTTTTGTTTCCCAGTCAGATATGAATAGCTATTAAAATTGACACTGTTTAATCTTGTTTTTCTTTTTTTTTCTCTCGACACTGTGTTTAATCTTTTTCTCTCCACATCCACACCCCCAGAGTCATGCATATGACTTTGTTTCCATTTATTGATGAACAATTCTGCAAAGTACATTCCTTTAGTAGAGATGATAAACAGCTCCAGTCAATGAAAATAAAAAAAAAAAATGATATTAGCAATTTTCCTGTTCCTGTGCCTAGTACATCTTCTTTCAGAATGAAGGGAATGTTTCATCAGGTAGTGGAAAAGTTCTCAGCTGACATTCCCAGGAACTGACTCAGCAGAAGAGACCCTTGCCCAAAGCACCTCTCCTTCCTGGGGCAACTCACATCCAGTAACTAATCCAATGAAAAGGTTCAAAGGCCCAGCTTTTTCACCCTAACTGTGATAACCTGAAAGGCCATCTCAGCATCAGAGCATCCCTAATGATTAGCAGATTCAACTTTGTGACTCCATGGTAGCCAAATCCTTCCTTTGCTCAATTCTGCTTCTTTTCTTCATCCTACAAGAATTTCTGCACACTAATATGCATTATATAAGGACACTTTAATTCCCTAGGTGCCAAAATTCTGGCTAAAATTATGAAATAAGCACAAATAAAGACAAAACCAACTGACTTTCTCCTTTTCTCTTGCCTCCTTGAATCTCAAAATTAAACTTAATGCTCAGTTAAAATTAGATCTTATGCTCACTGTATGGTCATTCTCCCCTTCCATGATTCACAGTTAACAGTAAAATTAACAGTAGATAACATTGTTAATCCACTTACATTTTAAAAAGTGTGTCCCTCTCTTATCAACATCAGTCTTAAAGACATAAACCTAACATTGAGTCATCTGACAAAGGAACAGTTTTTGTAGATCTAGTACCAGTATCGCAAAGCAGAAGGAAAGCAGGGTGGGTTTGGAGCTGAGAGAAAATATGCTGATAACTGGTGCAGTCTATCACGGAAGCAACACTGGTCAACAATATAATAAGCAACAGAACACTGCACTGAGAAAAAATGAGCCAGAGTTTCTTTAAATACATTGTTTTAAAACTGAAAAATTATTGCCTAAATGTAACCTGAGTGTATTTTCTAGACATAAAACACATTTATTTCTATATACAGTATATAGCATAAAGGAAAGACAACAGGTCTACCTTAGAAGCACTTAAGGATATGGAAAAGTTATTTTATCTAGGTTATTATGAATATTCTCTTTAAAGTTTTAAACGAGTTGAATTAGTAAGTACACCCCCAATTCCTCGAATTATGGTGGGAGGACGCTTGCCTGAGTCTGACCCTCAGCATCACAAAAATAAAAAAAAAAAATAAGTAAACAAATAACCAACAGTACCTGAATGTCAAATCTGTGCCTCCCAACTACTTCTCTGCTTGGCTTTAGACAAATTTAACCTATTATCTACCAACATTTCTATTTAGATGTTCAATCAGTCCTTGCCGCATCAATATCCAAATTCAGTTAAATGCTGATAAACTAAAAAGAAACTCTAAAAGGGTGGTCTAAAAAGAAACAACAAAATCCCAAAACAAACAAACAAACAAACAGAAAAAAACTCAGAGGTTTTTCTTGCCAATTTCTGTGGTATAAATGTTCTCAATACGGTCTTATCCAAGCTCTGGCCATTTAATAACCATTAAAACTCCTCCTAATTACCTGTTTAGTGTCCTCATGAATTCCAACCCTCTTTACTCCATTATCTAAACCAAAAACCTATATTATATCTTTTATTCTCCTCCTACTTCAAACTCCAAACAATTCTTAAAATTGCATCCATTCTTCAGTATTATTTTTTCCTACTCTGTCACCTGTTTTTATTTTCGCTACCGCTATTTTAAACCAATACATGTTTGTGTCTCACTTAAATAACTGGTATCCTTGCTTTCAGTGTCTTTCTCAAATACTGTCCACTGAAACTAGCATGATCTTTGATGCACCAAAACTAAGCCACTTCACTTATCTTTAATACTTTTGTAATTTTTGATATGAAGTAAGAACACCTTTCTAACCTCCTCTTGTATTGTCCCCCTAATCCATTTCCCTCTGAGAAACTCAATCTGCCTCCTGTTCATCCATTTTGAACTTTCTGAAACTCCCAAATGTATTATATATTATATATAGTATATTGTATATAGTATATTCTTATACATAGTATAGATTATATAATATATACTTTTTTCTTTTCACTGTCTTTATCAACTTTTTAATTTTCCCATTTCCCATCAACTAGTATATTTATGTCTATAGATATATCTATTTATAGTCGATTTTTTTTATTTTAGGTTGCATCCATATTTTACCATAAAAATTAGTTTAGTGGAAATTGCTACTTTCCTCCCTAACACACAGATTTGACAATGGTTGTGTACAGATCTTGCCTCTGATAATATTGCTTTCTTTCTGTCTCATATTTTATTTCCACCTTCACTTAAACTGCCCCCAAAGTTATTTTTGGAGCCATCAATTATTTATACTGGTCAACTTGTTTACCAATTCTTTGTTCACCCTTGTTCATAATGTCTCACATTTTTCACCTGGTTTGAATTTCCTCCTCCTGAAGTGTATACTTTAATAGTCCAGAAAGTATCTAATATTAAAAGCCTTTGTGGTCTTTGCCTAAAATGTCTTTATTTAAGCCTCAATTTTCTTCTTCAATTTAGCAATTCTAATTCAGAATCACACTTTGATAATTATTTCTTCTCAGCCCTCTGAAGCTAAAAATTCTGTTGTTTTCTAGCTTCCAAAATTGCTTAATGAAAATTCTGTTGTACAATTGATTAAAATGTATGTGTTCATAAAGTCTGTAAGTGGATTTATTTTTATGTAAGCTATTCAGAACTCATTGTGGTTTGTGATTCTGAAGACTCATAATTTCACTACTTCTGGAATGTTCTCAGTCATTAGCAAACTATATATTAGTTTTGCTTTATTTTACTTGCAGAAATCCCATTCCAGATGGATTCATGCCCAGGTAGCTGGAAAGACAGACAGATGACAGACAGACAGATGACAGATAGACAATAAAATAGATGAATAGATACTGTCATTTTATTTTCCATATATCTTCATTATTCTCCCATAATTTGGAGCATAATGCCCATAGCTTCCTGAACATTAGGTTTTTTTTTTCTACTTCACTCTCTAACCCATCTCTCATGTTTCTAAATTTTAATATCTACAATTTTCACTTCCATAAGTTCTCTTTAGTCCTTTTTCAACTTTTCTTGTTCATTTTCTTTTCTCTTGTGGGGGTGCTGGGGATGGAACTCAGGGCCTTGAACTTGCTAGGTAATCACTCTACCACTGAGTTAAATCGTCAGACCCTGCCTGTTTATTTTCTATTTTATTGTTTTAAAAACTTCTATTTCTCTTTGAAGTCCCTTGTTTTACTATATTAACCCATTCAACAAATTCTGGAATTATCCTTAACATCAAATAACATACACCAAAATATCCTTGCCACATGTGAACACCACATACTTCTTTTGCTAGGCCATTTCTATATCCTGGAAAACTCAGGTCTTTCCATCAGATTTGTGTGTGTGAGTATGTGTGTGCGTGTATGTGTGCGTGTGTGTGATATTTTCTGATCATGTATGTGCTTCTTCTATACCTGTGATGATTAATCTTGGTTGTCAATGTGATTGGATTGAGAAACATCTAGAAAACTTGTAAAGCACACTTCTAAGTGTGCCTGGGAAGGAGTTTCCAGAAATAGCTGACATTTGGGGCAGCACACTGATAGGGAAGACTCACCTTGAAAGTGGGTGACAAATTCCAATACAGTGGGAGCCTGGAGGGAATAAAAGGAGGAGGAGGAAGTCCACTAATACAGGGTTCCTGTCTCTGTCTCTGTCTCTGTCTCTGTCTCTGTGTGTCTCTTCTTCCTCACTGCCATGAGTGAGCAGCTTTCCCTCACTACACTCTTGCCATAATGTGTCTGCCTTGCCACAGACCAGTTCACCATGGACTAAAGCCTCTCCAAAAATGAGCCAAAAGACATCTTTCCTCCTGTAAGTTGTTTTTCACAGCTATCTGGTAACAGGAACAAAAAGCTGATTAACACTGTCCTTAACATCAAATATCATTTGTATATGTTCTTATTGTAAGTAGGCACAATCCTATAAATATCTTCTATATTTACCTCATTATATTGTGTTTATCTCTTCATTTGCATTGTATTCCTTCCAGCTAGCAATTATTTGAGATTAAGGTATATAACTTATTTATGATGATATGTTTGGTAGTACTTGGGTCATTGTAATCAGCCTGTTAAATAACTAAATGATTAAATGAACGAAACATGAATTGGTTGTATTATAATGATCAGGAGACTCACATTTTTGCAACTCAATATACACATATTTACATATGGCTATTATCAAAAAGATTAAAGACAACAATGACTGGTAAGGATGTGGAGAAAAGAAAACACCTGTGTAATATTGGAGGGAAAGTAAAATAGTAATGGCCATTATGGAAAACAAAATAGAGTTTTGTCAAAAAAATTCAAAATAGAACTACCAATTTCAGAATATTTAAAAATTAATTTTATAAAAATTCTTTCTTGGTGTTTAAATAAGTACATAGCTCCAGAAATAATTTTTTTAAAATACAGTAGCAATTTTGGGGTAAATTTCTGTCTTACTTATTAATGTTGACTATTTTTGAAAAAGACCAATTTTCTTGTAGATTGTAATCATGCATACAGATTATCAGGACATTAGTATAAATTTGATTATTTATATAGACAATACATAGTTTTAGTGGGGCAATTCCTCATTTGCTTTTCAAGTGAATAAATTATTGATGCAAATGTTAGGAATAAGATAACTTGCTTTAATGAATCCTCTTTTATGTAGTAACATTCCCACCTACTGGAATTTCATCATGTAACTAATAATCAAGTCCCTGAATCTCACATTTTTGCAACTTTGAACATACATGTATATGTATAAATAAATATTGCATTAGACAGCTGGGAATGCTTCACTTCACTAATCCATGTCAGTTCCTTCTCCTTCTCTGTGTGTTAATTTTAGCTAACATACTTATAACTTGGGGTTATTATGCCAATTTATAATTTTTGTCTGCTACATTCCTTAAAGACATGAACCTGAAACATGATGTGGTGTAGAAGTAGCTAGCAAGAACTCTGATGCTGTTTCACTTAATGAGAAATAATTCCTCTGCCTTTTGATTTTGCTTTTCTAGATTTTGTTCTGTAAGTACTTTCCCTTTACTCAGATTTCCTACCACCTTTTCAAAATTCTGGGTTTGCTATTGTCTCTGGATGTTAAGGAAATATTTCCAGATGCAGAACAAAGCAACAGCTTTTGTCAGTCTCTCTGTGAACAGAAAACGGTACATTCTGTGAAACAGCACTGAACTAGGCTGTTTTCACGTGAAAACTTACGAGGTATGAGTTGCCTTACAGAAAAAGCTTCCTCTGGAGAAAAAGAAAACAAAAGAAAAAAAATCTACTGATGCAGAAAACAGTTTAAACTATTTTTGAGTAGTTGGGAATGACAACAGATAGGAAAAAATGGATTCCTCTTGATACTGCTTTTAAGAGAACCGATTTGCATCAGTAGGTACAGAAAATTTAAAAAAATTACAAAAGAAGTAGAATTAAAATATTTCTCTGTGCTATAAATACCAATTTGTGTCAAAACATTACCATTATATTTTAAAGTAAAATTCGAAAAACACCACATACTTGTAGAACAAGCTCCATTTATCATTTTATTTATGCATATAATAACATCAACTGCAGCCATCATGCCAATACTCAATGACAGATGGTATATGATATAAAAAAATCTAGTTATATACATCTACATCATTTAAAATCTGCCATATTAAAAAGGCTTTTGCTCATATTATAGCTACTTCTAATTTTCTCTGCCAGAGTAAGCAATTTATTAGGCAGCATGCTTGATGAGAGCAATTAAATTCCCATTTTTCCAGGATGGTAGCATCTTTCATGAACAAGACATGCAGCATCAAACAAAAGCACTAAGCAAACTAAATGGAGAAAAAAGGCTAGTTGCATAAGTTCTCACTAAAATAATTTTTCTGTCTGCATCTGTCGAAACAAAATAGGCTACTCTATGATAACAGTATTTTCTATGAAAAGCATGCAAGAAATCATTCAACAGAAAAATTGTAAATTATTTTCATTGTTACATAGAACCTTGAAAAATATCTAGTAAGTCCATTTCATCTGGTATATCATACTTCAGAAGAGGAAGCTAATGACTGGAGAAGAAATGTTTTGTATCAAGATCTCTAAGTTGCAAGAATCAGCAGCTAACACAGACTACCTTAAACAACGGGGGAAATGTGATACAGTGATAAATGTCAGCAACAAAGAAAGAGTGACACACGAACCAAAGAAGAAAGTTTTACATGATTCACAGGACCTATATAGTGTTCACCTTATTGCTGCAAGAGCAGTAAGAGCCAGAGTCTGTGCATCTTCTTGATCTCAAGATACTTCAGTAGCATCGCTTAGATACACACCAAGTCCCAGCTTCTGCCAGTGCGTTTTTGACTAATTCTTCTTATACAAGCAGGCTACCTCTTTATTCTGTAAACTACTGTCTCACATCAGTCAATCTCTTCTCAAACATTCACTAGACGTTTGCTTAATTAGAGCTCCTTTGTAAGTGCAAACACCTATAACCTCTGCTTACTAATGTGCACTCTGGTCTTCTCCCTGCCTCCTGACCATTTTGCCACATTCCCATTACATTCCTCATTGATAATTTCATTCTTCAGTTCCCAAAGAGGCAACATCTGAGTAATCATTACTGTTGGAGAATATTGGGCTTTCCACAGCAGGTTACTCAATACTGGGATTATGAGGTTAGGAAAGTGGACAATCACACAGAAACCATGTGGTTTCCCCTACTCAAGCATCTGGTACAGAGGAACTTCTACTTTTCAGAACTACATGTGAAGATGTGTCCTTTATATACAACTGACATCTCCTACTCCCTTTATGAGTATATTGCATACTCTTTGCAAACTGAAATGCAGACAACTCTCTGTATCTAACCCATACATCCCCATTTCTATGTAGTTTTGCTTGAAATGTTCTTCTGTTTATAAATCTCTCAATCTACGGAACTGAAATCCTATTACACACTCAAGGTACACTGCTGAATGCCAATTATCAAAGAATCTCAAATTTTTTCCTCCTAGTATTTCAGTATTTTATGCCATTTATGTTCTATCTTATGTTGCAAATATTTGTGTTTCATTTTATAAACCACAGTTTAATTTTCCTAAGGACATGAAGAATTTAATTCCTTCTCTATATTAAGCAGCACCTGGGATGATTCTGTATATTTACTGCTCAATAAATTCTTCCCTAATACATTAATTCACCCATTGCACGAATATTTATTGAGCGCCTTATATCTGCCAGACACTGTTATAGGTTCTGCAGCTGAACTAGTGAACAAAATAGGCAAAAATCCCTAAGCACTTGCAAAATAAATATGTAGATCATATTATATATATATATATATATATACACACACACATATATACACACACATTTATATACACACTTATACATGTATATACATATGTGTGTTCATTATATGATGTGATCAAAATATATGGTGAATGTTTAAATTTTAAAAACTACAGTAAAATATACATTGCCATTAACCCTACCCACAATACTCCTTCTTGTTTCGAATACATATCATTCTTGTCACTTTATGAAGCAATTCTGGAAATCTTTTCTCATGTTTTTTGAGGTGTGATCAAAATTCAGTGAAGGCTGCTACTATCTGACCTCAGAAAGGCAACCTCATAAAAACATTTTTGTGTGACCTCATCCACATTATTCACAAGATCTGCACCGTGCAACTGCTGGCTCTTCCTCAAAGTCAAAACACTTTGAATCCATTCAGGACATCAAGGCAATTAAAACAACACAACTAAAGAAAGTGAGGAAAGAGGACTTCTAGAACTGCTTCAGAAAGTGACAAGAACAGTGTTTCAAAGTGAGGAGTAACTGCAGTGTGCTTTTACTGTAATAATTTTTTAAAATTTAAACACTCACTATATTGTTAACCAAACATTTGCTTAGTTAACAATCTCATTCGCATCTATATCTGTATTTATACAGAGAGACATATATGGGAGGGAAGATAATTAGGTAATTACTATTATGAAGATTGGAGGTCATATTCAATCAGAGGGTAATATTCGAGCAGAGAAATATACATATATATTGGTCTGAAGAAAAATAAGTCATCAAAGGTAAAATAGGAGGGCTAGGAGTAATTTTAATGGAGTGGTCAGGGAGGTCTCCACTGAGAAGGCAGGTCTCCAGCAGTCCTGGATGACAGGCACTGGAAGGGAGCTATGCAGGTATCTGAAGGGTGAGCCCTCCTGATAGACTGATCAGCAAAGTGCAAATTCCCAGAGGCAGGAGCATGCCTGGTATACCAAAGAAAGAGAAAAGAGGCCATAGACAGTCAGGGACACACACACACACACACACACACACACACACAAAGAGAGAGAGACAGAGAGACAGAGAGACAGAGAATCCCAATGCAGAGAGGTCAGGGTGGGAATACGGGTCAGGTAGGGTCTTAGAGGCAGTTTTGTAGTTTTAGCTTTGTCCAGTTGAGTGATATGACTCCAGTCACATTTTAGAGGAATCACTTGGACTGTTCAGAGAGTAATGAAGAAGGGCGCAGACACAGGGATGCAGTGGGAGGTTCCTGTAATATACAGAGATGATGGCAACTTGGACCAGGAAAGTAGTGGTAAAAATGATGAGAAATGGTCAGATTCTGGATATATCTGAAGGTGGAGCTGACAGTTTGGCTCTCAAATCACATGTCTTATAAGAGGAAGAGAAAATTTAGTAATGAATTCCAATTACTTTGGAGTAATTTGATAATTAGAACACCAATTGTGATATTTCCATGCATGCACACACCCTTCATCAACCATGTCCATCCACACTTCTACTCTCAACTCTTCCCCTCTCCCCCCAGCACCCTTTCTACTCCTGCTTTAATTCCTTTTAATTTTTTTCAGTCTCCATCCTCCTTTGTCTTCCCCTTCCCCAGTGATCATTATTCCACTTCAAGTTTCTACAATGTTGGCTTATTGGCTTACTTCAATGAGTAAGAACACACGATATTTGTTTTTCTGATGTCTTGCTTGTTTTGCTCATGGACTGTGAAATTTGGAGGACGCAGTACCAATTTATTAAATCAAGGACGATTACAAAAGAAAAGATTAAAAAAAAAAGAATGGTGGGTGATAAAATCAGGAGTTCTGTTTCAGGTGTCATATAAGAAAAGCCAGAATTAAGATACATATTTGAGAGTCATTAGATTACAAACAGTATGTGAAGAAAGTCATAATTAAATAAAAACACCTGAGAAAAGTGTACAGAAAACAACATTTGAAAAAGTCCAAGGACTGTGAGACCTGAAAGCCTTCAGGCTTTCCAAAATGAAAGAATAAAATGCAGGAAGACCCAAAGGTGACTGAGAAGGAGTAGTAATAAACTTGGAAAGAAAAAAATGAGTGGAGGTCCAGAAGCCAAAAGAAGGCAATGTTTCCCAAAAAAGAGACAATGTCAAACTTTTGTAAATGTAAATGTCCAGAAAGTTTAGTCCAGATGGACTAAGTGAAAAGAGCCACTGCAGGAATAATAGAGCTTTTGGTGGGAAACTTTTGAAGCAATCTTCCTGATGAAAGATGAAAATACATTAAGATTATTGCAGTATTATTAAAAAAAACTAATAATGAAGTACAAAACTTTTGTTTTGAATCTTAACTGCTCCTTTGCATCTTTATGACCACAAGAGTAACCAATTAATCTCTCTGACCTTCAGTTTTCTTATCCATAAAAGGAAAATAATACTACTTATGCAACAGGGAAAATTAAATGTTTAATAAAGTCGGTGGTGTGTATGTGTGATATCAGGTATTTACTATATGCTTTTAATATGCCCAGTACTGGTGGATGTACACACCCATGTTTGCTTCATTCAATTTTACTCAGCTAATTTCCCCTGGATCTACATTTTATAGATGAAGAAGCATGTGATAGATACCTGCACGTACACACTAGAAAACAGCAGGAGCTGCGATGCAAATCTGTATGACCTGGCTTTAGACTTGCTCTTAGCTACTGCTTATTTTGTCTCTCAATGGATGTGATTTATATGTTGCCTGATGCACAGTGGATATTCAATAAACATCTGCCGAATGTAGTTGCAGGACATCAGAAGAAATTTCACTCCTAAATCTAGAAATATGCCTTCATCAAATAGTTTGTTGGCAGGCAGTTCACAAAAACATCCATGCCACCAAAGAAGAATTTTCAGGTGGAGGAGATGAGAAGGCCGAGGGGTGTAATTTAGGCCACTTACAGGTAGAGTGGTCACAGCTGTTCTATGCTCTGTGGGCTGCCTCTCAGGTTACCAAGCAAAACCCAAATGATTCTGAAGCAGTCCAAATGCACAACCAGGTAGTTAACATCCATTTCTTTGTTCAAATGCCCCCATATGCTAGATTCTGATTAGCTCTCCTGGCACCAGCAAACATACCATTCTAGGCTGGTTGCTTTCTGGCTTGTGGTATTCTGTAATAAAGTGGAGCTCTGAGTAGAACAAAATGAAATGTCCATTCAGTGCCAGCACTATTCTGATCTTCCAATTTTAGTCAACAATACAGAAAACACATAGGCACAGTGCAGATTTAACCTGCTTGTACAGAGTGAGTGGTTCCTTCCTAGAATACCTTCAGTGATACACTAAGCGTGTATTTCATTTCTCCCTAGTACTTTAGCGTGTTGGGCACACTTTTATATTAGCTAAGGAAACAGGGAAAGGAGATAATGAGTGCTGTCGATATATAACTGTGCATCCATGGCCTAGTGAAATGCACTGGGGTATTGATCTCTCCTTCAGCACCAAGATCGCGGGTCCAGAAGAACCTGAGGTGAAGAGCTGAGTTTTGAGGTGTCATCCATTCACACGCCATCACTGGGCTGCCAGCTGAATGCAATAAGCCAGGTTTGTGATTGGGACTCAAACCTTTTAGAGGTACCCTCACCCCACCTTCCACCTTTGCCCCATCCCTCTCCTCTCACAATGAACACCGAAACTCTTTGTTCATCATCAGATTTGGTATTTTTTTTCCTTCAGTGTCTCATGCTTCCTCAGAAAGAAAAGATTACACATTGTATTAACTTACCTTTAACTAAGACCCATGAATGCAATGAGAGATCTAAGTATTATCTTATTAACTGCTTTATCATATCATGGAAAATAAAATTAATGTATCATGCATTCTCCTGTTTTGTTGTATTGACCTATGGTTTTTATTCACACTAATATTTAAGATAAAGATATGTACTATATATACACTAGCTAATAAGCATATTTTATTCAATATTTAACAAATATTGGCTTTTATATTTTGATTTAAAATTTTAATATTTGGATTCGGCTAAAAGTTCACTAAATTACTATACATGCTCCAATTTGTGGTTTATTTCTGAATTATTTTCTTACTTAGAAGGAAAATCATAGCTTCCAAGAACATGTCCATTATTTTGAGTGCTTAATTTTTATGTTAGAAATTGTCATAAAAATATGTATTTAGAGGTGACATTTGAAAGTATACAGAGTATGCTATTATTATGTTACTTACTATCATTTATATATATCTTTATGACATACTGCTGATCTACAAAACCAGACATATCACTTTAAATTCTTATCATGCAAAATGACCAGTCAATTTTCTTTAAGAACTTCCTATGTAAAATGCAAATTTACATTTAATCTGATGTTGATTTTGTTTATACTCATATTAAACCCACTGCTATCCTGCTGTCAAAACAAGTCAGGGCCAACAATCTACTACTTGATATCTATGCTACCTTTAAATCATCTAGTTTCTAATGCTCACATATCAGTAAAAATATCTTTATTAACCTATTTTAAATTCACAATGTTGTATCAATTTATAGAGTACAGCATCAAGTTTTGAAGTATACATACATGGAATGATTAAATCTAGTTAACATATGCATTATGTTACCTTTTTTATGCAAGGTGGAAATCTCCATCACATCCTTCAAAGACAAGCTGATTAGATTGCCAGATACAAAAAAGCAATGTGTTCATTATATATTTATACAGTGTGACTCTATGTACAGCAAGGAGATTTTTTTTTCTTACATGGTCTTGTTTATGACTCTTTGGTAGTTGACACAGCAAAACACTTAGATATAAACATACATTCCAAAGGCAGACAAACCAATAGTGAAAAATTTTTGTGTTCTAATATCTTGTGTTTCAGCAATTCTCTTCATTTGCACAGGAAAGTAATATGTGAATGCCATTTTTAAAAATAGTCATATGTCTCAATATGCTTGTGTTCTGCTAGGAAATAGTGAAAGAGCTTAACCTAGGATTGGAAGCCAGTATAAAATATTCATTTCTATGAGTAGCATGACAGATATTTGCCCAAAATGTATAGCCTTAGATTTTCTCTTTTTTTTTTTTTTGGGGGGGGGGTGTTGAGGATTGAACTCAATCCTCACTCTTTCTGAGCAAGTGCTCTACCACTGAGCCAAATCCCCAATTCCAAAATTTGGCTTGGGTTTTTGTTGTTGTTGTTTTGGTACTAGGGATAGAACTCAAGGCCTTATGCTTGCTAGGCAAGCACTCTAACCACTGAGCTAAATCCCCAGCCCCTTAGCCTTAGATTTTCAAATTAAAAACCTTGGTAAATATGTCAATTTTCTACACATACCAGGATGGAACAGTCCTGTCTAAAATAAATAATGGACTGGGTATTTATCTCAGTGGTTGGAGCGCTTGCCTAGCAAGCACAAGGCCTTGAGTTCCATCCCCAGCACCAAATAAATAAATAAATAATAAATAAATAACAATTTCCCCTGGGCAAAAATGAGAAAACGTAGGCAGTTTCATTAATTTTATAAGTTATAATGATCATAGGGGAATGTCAGTTTTAGATGCCTTAACAATTGTCACTGAAAAAACATCGCAAATACCACCCTGACAGCAGCAGGGACTGAAGCTTTCCTGCAGATTGCCAAATTCCTTCAGGCTCCAGAATTTTAGAGCAAGAATCTGAGTTTGAAATGCCTCCTAGAATTAGCGGCTTCCTTGTAATCCCTGCCACTGCTTGCTGATATAAGTACTTAGAGACAAGTTTTTTTTTTCCCTTATCTGTAAAGTTGAGCACTCTGTGGAACATGTGTGGAAATTTGATACAAAGTATCATCCATGTTTATTCTATCACAGTATGGACTAAAAATAAATTTTAGACAAAACACCCCATTGTATAGCTGAATGGTAATTATTTACCAGTTAGCCTTTTCAGAAAAATCTCTAAATTGAAAGTGAACAAGTAGAAACAGAAATTTTCACAAAGGTTTCCTGGAAAAGGAATGAAATGGAAACAGGAGATGGTACTGAGAGGACTGGCTACAGATGCTAATTTAAGATAATATGCTCTAAAATGGAGCCATCTGCCATAGTCTACAAATTAATCTCATGGTGAAGATCATAGAGCTAAAGTTTAATTGCTTTAACATAAATAAAAACAAAATTAGTATTTCTTGGAGACAGTTTCAGAAATATACTCAACTAACAGAATTAAGCAATAAAATGCTACTTATACTTTCTATTTGAAATTCTGTTTTGTATCAGTCTACTTTCTCATTGCTGAACACAACACCCAGCACTCACAACTCAAACAGGAAAGGTTTAATTTGGCTCACAGTATAAGAGGACTCAGTCCATGCTCAGTTCATTCCACAGCAGAAAGAATACGGCAGAAGGGTATGGTGGAGCAAAGATTCTTAGTTCATACAGGTTGGAAAGAAAAAGAGCAAGAGTGCCAGAAAGGGAAAGCTGAGGGAGCAGACATTCATCCCCAAGACCTTGCACCCAGGGTCAGAAATAGAGCCTGAAACAGAAGTAGAAATGTGCTCCACCAATCCCCAGGGTGGATAGCAAAGAAAATCAAATTGACATGCCACCCTGACCACCACATGGGTCAGCTAACAGCAAACCACTCAATAGGTAAGAAAAACATATTCAGGTGAGTTTAGTTTCAAATTACTAAGAAAGTAAAAGACATTTAATAATGTGGAATTGTTACTCTTGAAACGCCTGAAAAACTCCCTGAATGGAAATTAGATAAAGGTTATGGACTTAGAATATAATTATTTGCACCTTATCCTATTATATGTGTTTATTTTTGCTTAAATTTTATTTAAATAAACCATTTTCAGAGTTATATTACCTCATTTTTGCACCTGTATATAATTAAAACCTTGGTCTGCTATAAAAATTAGAAAAGTATTACATTCATGAATTGCATATACTGAATTAATATAACATTACCTAGTACTATCTTACTGCAATGTTACCATTGATAATTGGGGACCTTAATTGGTTGGCACATGAGGAGAATTTCACTGTGTTCTATTCCTTATCTTTGAAGATAATGAAATTCAATGGCATATATTACAGGCAAAAAGTAATAACATTATTCTAATTATGAATAAATTGTATGACAATATTAAATAATACCAGGTGTGACATATTTGCATTTGAAAGACTCAATTTTTCATAATGTTGCAAAAGTATTTATTTCGATCTAATTTTATCCAGCATACTATAAAGCATAACATTTTATAGATACGAATATAAAATTGTTTCAAAAGTTAATATTATCTCGTTCCTCTTCCCATTTGAAGATTTTCTTCCCACTTCCCACTATCTAGTATATATTTTGGTACTTATTTATCCTTTTGGTTTCTCACACCAGAGAAACAATGTGATATTTAAACACACGGGTCCGATTTATTTCATTTAAGAGTATGGAAGGAAGGGAAAAGAAAAAAAGGAATAGAGGAAAAAAATGGAAACAAAGCTTTTGTAAGTAAGGAAGGGAAGAGGGGTTAAAGGTGGAGGAGAAGGTTGGAGAAAAAGAAGAATTAAGCTATATTATGTACAGGTACAAAACCCTATGACTAATGTGATCATTATGTATGTCTAAAAGTGTACCAACAAAAGTAATTTTTTAAAAACCGCAAAAAAAGTTAATGAGATCTTAAATTACATAGTGAAAGGCTAATGTCACCTAACATAATAGTCAATTTTTGAAAAAATACTTATTGTAATTATTTGATATAATACCTGTTAGATTGAAAATTGTACTCTTAAACATCGTATTCCAGATTTGCATTTTTCTCCATTGAGAAGTCCAGGAAACCAGGTTTTACAACACACTACACGTGCCACCTGCTTTGTACTGTCTTTAAAAAAGTAAACCAGCACATTTATGGTTCTAGGCATCTAGAACATAGAGATAAAGATTAGGAATTACCGGAGAAACACTTGGGCTGCAAATAGACTATTTTACAAGTCTTCATTCTTCTGCCATGGTATATTGTAATGTCCAAAAATTAAGTACAGAACTCCCCACTTACATATGCTTTTTCTTCTTCACAAATTAAATCGGTTACAATGTTATATCACAACTTTTCAGAAACAAGTATTTTACAATTTATTCATAACAGGGTTGTTCTAATTAGAATTTCAGATTCATCTTTGCTATTTTAAAATTTGCAGTTTATTTTTATTACCCCCTTATTTCTGATAAATATTTCATATAAATACCTACAACTTATCTTCAAAAACAATATATCCTCTCATTTTATGTACTGTGATTTTTGGGGAGGTGCTGGGGATTGAACTCAGGGCCTTGCACTTGCTAGGCAAGCCCTCTACCAATTAGCTAAATCCTCAGCCCCTGTGATATATTTTTATACATAGTCTCAATAGCAAATTTCATTTCACATTTTAAATTAAAGTTTCCAGTGCAATAAAGAGAAGCAAACACACAGTCACATAATGGTAACTGCACGCAAGTTACTTCATTTCTAATAGAAGAGTCTGGCTACAGCTTAATAAGATTGTAAAATATTTTTATGAATTAAAAGAAGATTTCTCTAGAATTAGCTTTTAAACTCTATCAGAAAGAGGGAAAGACACTTCTTAGTTTTTATTTTCTTCCAACAGGTACTCAATTTAAATTTAACAAATACTGAGTGCTTATTCTTATCATTTGAACCCCTACCTTGTCCCACAAAAGATTTGAAAAGGTTTCCCCAAAAATAACAACCCTGGAAAAAAGTGCATAACATGAAGAAGTCCGATTTACAAAAACAGAGCTATCACAGGATTACTACACACGTTATGCTACAATGTGCCAGTTACTGTATCAAGCCCCAGAAATTGAGAAATAAAGATAAGTCTTTAATTTGCTCAAAGGAATGAAGATGACAGGAATCTTCTAGAAGGAAAAGAAATGTATCATGTAACAAAGTGCTAGAGTGAATTCTTAGCAAAATAATTGATTTTTGGTGGGCAACAGCTCCACTAACGACCACCGGAATAACAACAACCCTACACAACAAGTCTCATGGTTAAAGTGATTCTAAAGGCAAGTACAAGGAAATAGTTGCTATGATAAAAAATAATACAGTTGTCTTGGGAACTGTAATTCCTTGGGGGTAAATTCTGAATTGCAGTATAGAAAATCACAACCTCCATCTATGCTTGAGTCACTCTGGAAACACAAACCTACAATAGATTTTTATTTCTAGGTAAAAAATGAAAGCAAATAACCTTGGTCTCCTTGTGATGGCAAAACATTTCCTGTTCTCTTGTTATTTCCTTTTTTTAAATTATAAAATGGATGTATCTTTATTTAGCACAAATATTTAAAAATGCTTATAACGTATTATGAACACAAAGTAAAATATCGGCTACAAAAACTAAGGAAATTAGAACAAAATCCTTAATGGAATAAGTGTACACTGTCAGAGTTAAAAACAAGAAAATTAACGTATTATTTACATACTAGGGGAAAAAAGAAAGGACTTGGTACTCAATATTGTGATAATGTGTTTGCTGAAGAGAAGTAAGGATGTCCCACTTGGCTAATAATATTTTTGTAAGGATTTTCTTAGGAAAAAAAAAACTGAAAAAAATTTACAAGTAAAAAAACTAGAAAATAACAAAAAGTATTAAAAGAAGATATAAAAATAATCAAGCATTGTTGAGAATTCTTTTAGAAGCAAAGATTGACATGGTAGGAACATATACTCTAGTAATAGGAAATTAGACCACCAGATATGGAGAAGATAGTAACAGACTTATAAACATGGAAGTGTAATTTCCATCTTCATTTATCCTGACTTGTCCTTCCCTAGTTTGCACACTGCTATCACTATCTGCTGCTTACAGAAGAACATTAACATCATTTGTTGAACATTTATTAAGGGCCAGGTAGTAAGATTAAGTGATATAAACAGATCATTGGATTTATTCTTTATATTTACTCAACAAGGTTGATATTACTACTGAAAACGTACCAGGTAGAAACTAAATTTTGCAAAGGTAAAATGATCTTTCCCAAACTACACAGATAATGGATGTGGAAGGTCTGAAATTCAGACTCAAGGCTATGTGTTCACAAAGTCTGTGCTCAGGAGACAACACTAACATAGAAACTGAGGAAGAAGATGATGATTTTCTGCAAATTTGAAGCAACAGAGATACTGGGCTACATTTTCCATTTCATCCATATCATTACCTGCAGCTGGAGCTTCAGTGCTTCACAAAAAACACACTTTGAAGATAAACTACTAAATAAGAAATGTCTGCATTAATCTCAATGTACTATCTGTTTAAGAAGGCAGGAAAGAAAGTTAAAAAGATTTCCAGCAATGGTATTTTAAAATAAGAATATTCTGGTGTAAGGGTTAACTTTTAGGTACCTAAGAATTCACTTCCTTCCTAGAATCATTCCTTCTAAAGGATAGATATGGCTAAAGATTTACTGCAATTAATATCTACTTTTTATATAAGAAATTAGTGCTTTTGTTTAAATGCATATATTTTTGTGATCTTTGGGTAGAAATATGAATATATACGTGAGCAGAAAGAATTCATTGAACTATTTTGTTATTTGGGTAACAGTTTTCAGATATAATAAAAACACCTGTAAGAGTAGGTCATTGTAGATGTATGTTGTTATTCATCATCTATAAACACTAACTGCATTTGGAAGAATTCAGCAATACAGTTTAAACTGAGCTTGGTTTTATGTCAATTATATTTTATGATTTGATAGAGGTTATTCACATGCTGCATATATTTCAAGATGGCATCATTAAAATAATTTTCATTTTAAATATAACTCCATTTGGATCACTAAATTTAACATCCACTTAATTACTTCTAAAAGCCTTATTTATGATATCAATTTATGAGTATGATTTTTTAGAAGTCATCCTATATGGCAGCTGAGAGGGTAGGAGAGAATTTGCTTAATTTGACTATTTTCTTATGCAATTTGTATGATTTAAATATTTTTTTTTAATTTTCAGTACAAAAATAGACTTCTCAAGGTACAGTTAAAACTACTGGGAAACAAAAATTCATGTAAATTTTAGCTGTTACAAAAAGCTCAGAAATTACAAAGGTATAGATCTTATATAGAATATGTGTTTCTTTCAAATTTTAGAAGCTTCTTAGCTACTGATAGCTAGGAACAGATGTGAATGACAAGGTTGCAAAGCAATGTACTCAACTTGACATTATTTCATGTAATTATCATACAAACCCTAAAGAAAAGGTGTAATAATTCCCAATTAACAGATGAAAAAATGGATTCAGAGAAGAAATTTGCTCAAAATAAAATAGCTTCTAAATATTTGAACTGTGTGATGCTCTTTCCATGGTGGCAAAGCTATCATCCTTGAAAACAAGCCACTATAAATCAGATAAATCAGAGTAATAGCCCCATATAACTATTTTAGAAAAGGATGCAGATCTAAATTATTTTAGTTTATGTTTTTCTTCCTGAAAGCCAACATGTAGGGAACATGGGAGTATAAGAGATTTCCTTCCTTTCTACAGACACATACTGAGCTGAAATTAAAATAATGATAAGCATAAAATCATACTATTGCTTTTTGTACTTTGGTCAGGCTAGTAAGAATGACAGCTTTTAATTCTAAGGTAGAGTTTCTTGGTATAGTTCCATTCTACAACTAACATACTGCATTGGATCAACTATCTCCCTCTGAAGATAACTCTCACATATTTCTCTCCAGCTGAGGTAATTCTAAAGTGATGTAATTTTCAGTGTCAAACTGACTCCACTTAGGTGCCCCACAGGCATGGTGGAAATTCCATGAACCCAAAATTAAACCCTTGTATTTGTCCAAAACAACTTTCTTCTGAATTCCATATATTGTAAAACGTTACTATGACCCCTACACAAGTTCCAACATCCAAGTTAATTCCTCCCTTTCTCTCATCCCTACCAATCACATTTCCATTTCTCATGCTCAGCAGATTCTTCCTATAGATCTATAGATTTTTTTTTTTTTTTTTTTTTTTTTTGGTGCTGGGGATCGAACTCAGGGCCTTGTGCTTGTGCTTGCAAGGCAAGCACTCTGACCACTGAGCTAAATCCCCAGTCCCTCCTCCTACAGATTCGTATACATGTTATTTATCTTGAAATTCTCATTATTCTACCAATCTATGTTTACATTATTTGCCTGTACATCAACATTGACTTTCTACTGTTCTACATAAATCATGTTAATGCTTTTTTAACCTTCCTACTCTTGCTCGAAGGATATTTCTAAAACATTAATTTGCCTAAGACATTTCCTTGTTTTATAGTATGTAATGTTTCCTAATAGCTTTTTATTACGAGTTTAATTATTGACAAAAAGAATAAGGTGCACATCTCCATCTGCCTTTCACCCACACCTTCATTCTCACCTCCTGTCACTGTGTTTGCACTCTGGTTCCAGCCATACTAACCACTGTGAAACCCTCTAAGGCACTAATCTTTCATGACTCTAGTAATGGCTTCAGAAATTTTTCTTGGAGTACGATCGTCTTAATCCTATCACAAACTCCTCATGCTTTAGGACCAGCTGAGTTGATGATGTCACTCTCAAATGAGTTTCCTTGACCTTTTTCTTGGCCAAGTCACCTCACTCATCCAACCTACAGCCTCCTATACTCCTGTAGCAACAGCGTACACTAAACTTTATTAAACTTGCATGTGAAAAATTCACTTCCTCTAGCCAAGTTTGTTTCCTTTTCTTCATCACTTTGATCAGTGCATGGCATGTATCTGTGGTCTGCCATAAATGATAAATGAAGGCACGTGTAAAAAAAGTCTACATTTATTTTTTATTCCTGATAGCATAGACATTACCTTTAATATTTACTGCCCTAAATCTACATTCTTCAGAACAACTGATTGTGGCAGATATTTTTACCGCTTTTACAGAAACAATGAAATAATGTACCCTGAAGACTTCAAAACACTGATTTTGTTAAAAAATGTTGAACAATATCCAAACAGACATTCACTCTATTTTCTTAATATAAAAATCTTACCTTCAAATTACTAGCAGACTGATGATGAAAAAATAAATAAAAAATAAATAAAAATTCTTAAGTTTGAACTGCTAGCAATAGCAGCATCATTTAAAATGAACATTTACGAATGGATTTCAGGTAATATTTTTTCCACTTAGAACTTATTACTCTTTTTAGTTTTGAGGGGAAAAGTATGTTTTACTGCCATAAAAGAAGTGAAGTTAGTTCACTGAATTTAGAAATGCCTGAATGATTTCTATTAAATTATTTGCCAATAATTACTCTGTTCACTTTTAAAAGTTTATCTTTAATTCTACCATTTCTTAAAATATCCAGTCTTAACTATGTACAGTGTGTATTCCAGTGATAATAAAACCAAGCCATTAGATCTCATGACTGGAATAAATACTGTCAGGGTCATGGAAATGCTGCATTTGCACTGGAAATGATAACATGATCTTTAACTTCCAAGACTGAAAATACTTAACAGCTACTGTCAAACTGAATTTTTTTACTATGTTAATAACCTAAAATACATATTTCATTATAAAGTAATTACTATTTTGTCCATAAATTGGTGAACTTATAAATTCCAATTCATCACAATATGCCGTGAAATTATGAGAATTATTTCAAAGATAAAATGCATAATGGATTAATAAAATCAATTTAGAACATTAGAGGAATATCTCACAGACTCTTGACATCCATCTGATGTGAATGAGTATTGCATCAAACCATTGTTGACAGTATTGAGAGGCAAGTTGAGCACTGAAGATTGCAATTCTACTCTAATAAACAATGCTTGACCATATTCTCTAACTATGCATTACATACTGCCTCAGAGTCTCCGTACTACACTATGACATCATTAAAGTTAGTAGTTTTATTCAGTGTTTATTGGTGTGAAAGCATGTGTATGTGCCCGTGTGTCTGTGTGTGTGAGGGTGCTAAATCAGATTACTGGTAGAAAAAGGTAAAGACTTAAATCATAAACATCCATAACTTACTTGGAAACTATCGCCCATTGTTATTAAGATTATAAGGCAGTGGGGGATGGAAGTATTGAACAATAAGTATATGAAACAACGTAGTTGATTTTAAAAATAGTAAACTTCCTGCCCTTAAAAAGCTTACACTCAAGTAAATACATCACATAATCTCCAAATAACTGAGTTATTTATTACAAACACAAAGAGTACTAAAATTTGAGTGAGAAGTTGCATATGAAGTCTTTCAATGAACTGAGAGACTATGTAAGTGTAGCCAAGCAAGGGCCTTCAGGATCAGAAAGACAGGCTGTGGCATGATTATGTAGCCTGTGGACTGGAGTGTATCAGAGATGGGCTTTATTCTATAAATAATAAAGTAATAAAAATATTTTGGAAATAAAATTAGACTATATTTTTATGAAATAAACTATAATTATGTAAACTATATTGTAAATCCTGTATAAAAAGAAATTAGAGTAGAGACTACAGTTAGTGAAATAACATTAAGATACTTAGAGAATAGTTTAAGTAAAAATATAAAGTTACAAGCTAGATGAACATGAAAACAAGGAGGCAGAAAAAAGAGCAAGTGTTTCAGTAGAGTAAGTGACTGGATATTAGGAGTTATCCAGGGGGAGAAAGTGAAAATTAATACCTTTCCTTGGTAACCACCAGGAAGGTGTGATCCCTGAACGAATGCAGAAGAAGCAATAAGTCTTACAATTAAATATACTATACTTGATATTCACTATATTCCTTCTGAGGTGAATTAACACATCTCAAGACACGAAAATTCACATTTGGTGATCAGAAGAGAAGTCAAGGATATAAAGTTACAGACTTTTAAACTGTATGTAAATAATATGCTGGTTGAGGATATGAAGTAGATAACATGTCCTCGCCCAAAGCAGAGAATTAATTCATATGATAGAACAGCTATTCTTCAAAAAGTTTTTTTTTTGAATAATGGGAGTCAACATAGGAAAACATGAACCAAAAGGCAGGAAAAAAGACAACAGAAAAAATTTTCAAACATGTAAAATTTGGCCTTAAACTGTTTTCATCTTTTTTACCGCTGCACATAAGGCCACAATATCCCAGGCACTGTAGCTAAATTTGAATCACACTATTTCCAAAACATGATGCATTTGTTCCCAATCCTTTGTTCCTTTCTACTGGTTAGTCTCTCTGGGATTATCTCCCACTATCTCTCAAATACAATCTCCTCTGTGAAATTTTCCCCACTCCTTGCCCCACCATGTCTTACTTATGTTACACAGAAAATAGGAAGCAAGATCTAGCTACTTTGAACTTAGAAATGACCTTCAGAAGAACAATTTCACTCTGTTGCTGTGAGTAGACACCAGATAAAAAATAATTAAGAAAGGAGAGGGTGGTAAATACATAGGAAAATCACAGATCACTGTATCTACAATTTGCTGCAGAAGGGAATTTAAGAGATGAGAGGGTAACTTTACAAATGCAATCATAGCACAAGGGAAGGAATTTAAGAAAAATGAAGTTTTCATCAAATTTATAAGTTGAGAGACAATATTTAAGAAATGAAATAATGGATGTAATAGTGTGATGTAAAAAGAAGCAAAAAAGGCAATAATACTAAATGCACAGGTAGCTCAAGGCAAATAGGAAGATTTTCTTCTCATGGAATGTAAAAGGAAAAAAGATATCACCGTAGAAAAATTTTGTTGTAGATAAAAAATAGGTAACTTTACAATGAGTGGGTCCATAAATACATGGTGATTATTCTGTTGAACATGAGCATGCAATTAGCAGTATGAAAAGTGGGATGGAGTAAAAAGGTAGTCTACACAATGGTATAATTCAGAAATAAGCAAAAAACTCCATAGAACTAAACTGAAAGGTAAATATAAAAAAAGTTTTATAGCTAAGTAGCAAAGTAATAAATATTAACATCTCCATTATATATAATAGTAATTTGGTTAACAAAACACTTTAGGTAGTAATAAAGAGTTATATAAATCATTAACTTGTTTATTAATTTCCACAGAGATGATTTTTAATGATCTTAATGCTAAAGCTAAATAAATCTTAGCTTCATCTTTACAACAGAAAAAAACCTGAGGATCACAGTCGGCCTGAGAATCAGGATTATCACCTTTAACTTGCAAGGCACCTGAGTAGTCTCAAACTATAAGTGAACAAGTTTCAGGTTAATAAGTACGGAGAAAATATAAAGGTGCTATAAATATTTCCTATATTAGATTTTAAAAATTGTTGGAAAGTATTAGACTTTATTAACTCCAAAGCCAGCTTTTAAACATCTAAAACCACCTTCACATTAAACTGTGGTTTAAATAACAGAATAAAATACATTAAACATAAATGCACATACAAAGTAAAAAATCATTTCTATATTTTATAGAAATATTTTTGCAAACTTTGGCAACATGGGTATTTTTCTATTTCTAATCTACTGTTACGGTTTGTGTCTAGATGTTCCCCCCCAAAGCCTCATGTGGTAAGAGATAGCTGGATCTAGAGTGTGTGTTTACTAAATTGATCCATTGATAGGTTTGGCATGGCTCTGCTGGGATCAAGGATGTGAGACTGAGATTGGGGGTGGGAGTGCTGGACGCCCTGGGGGCAGGTAGCCTAGATAAAGATACAGGAAGAAGCTTAACTAGCTGCTTGTTTGCATTGCTTATTTGCATACATTCCTTGCATTTTCCTCACTTTACTTTGCTGCCGGTGGGCTGCCGGTCTGCTACGCTGCCCTGCTGCCTCGGACCCAGCGGACTATAGACTGAAACCTCTGCAGACTGTGAGCTAATAAACCTTTCTTCCCCTAACTTTGGGTGTCTAGTATTCTGTCCCAACAACGAGAGAAAAGTAACTAAAACACTACCTTATAGCACCACAGACTCATCAAATCATTTATCTTTGTCCAAATATCACTATTAAACAAGATTCTAAAATACAGTAAAGTGGTTAAGAGCTTGAGGTTTGGCATTCTGCAGACCTGTGTGACTACTGAGTCCAGCATTTACTAGTTAAGTATTTTGGAAACATGCTTACAATGTCCACAACTGTTAACTCTTGGGTGCAATGAGGAAAATATCACCAACCTCACAGGTTTATTGAAAAATAAAAACAACCTGCACATAAAAAATTTAATGACATGTAGCATATAGCAAGCACTCAATAAATGGTAATTATTGTTATTAAGTATGACTTGCAATAGTTTAAAATTTTTCCTCTACACAGTTCTTCTATAATTCAAAAAAATTAAAAATCACGTTCATATGAAGGGACAGATGTTAATTTTAAAAACAATTTTAAAATATTATGAACATATTACATATTGATGTATTTATTGACAAATCAATTTAAAACATATTTAGTTAAATTTTCTAGTAAAGTTAGGGAAATGGAATGAGAAGTTATACACTTATTACTAAAATACTTTATACAAAAATACCATTGGATAATTTTCAAAAGTGTCGTGTCTTTTTGATTACCATTAAAAAGATAAAAAGACATTTACAACTTGGAGATACATCTGCAATACATATTATTAAAAATAAAAATGTACTCATTCAAGTGCCTACTGATGAAATGTTAATACTAGAAATCGTAATCAGTTACTGAAAACTTCAGTGTTTAATGTTGCACTGATAACCTTATTCTCATTATCCTCCTTTCCCTTCATTATTAGTTTACCTTGATTCTCTTCTTATTATTAATACATACTGTTCTGGCAGTTACTCATATATTTATTATCCCACCTGAAAGACAATTCTCCACTCATTACCAATCAAAATGACCAAATACATTTGTTTCCACCTTATCGATTATTGACTCATGAAAATGTAATTGAAAAAGTAACATTTATCAAAAATTTATAAAGATTTTATAAAATATTCTTTTATATTAAAAATGTAAGCTTTATAAATGCTCTTTGTGGGTCTGGGGATACTTAGTTCACTAGTACAGTATGTGTTTAGTCTGTTGAAGTCCTGGAGTCCAATGCACAGTACCCAAAACAAAAGCTCTTTGTAAGGGAAAAAATGTGCCCAACAGACCATTATATAAAATTCTAAATAAAAAATTTCAACTCTTAATATGCATTTCTCTTGAAACTTGAAGTACCTACCCATCTGGATTTGGATGTAGGAGCTACTCCAAAATATCTAGTTGTCTCATCAAACCTGACATTGGAAAGAAGAGTTGAGAACCACTCAGCCAGATGTTTTCTGGGCACCACAACAGCCATCGCACCCATGCTCTTTGCCCTGAGGAAACCTGTGTCACCCACCTTCCTACAGACCCTGGGCTCACAACAGAAGGCTGGCTGGAAACTAGCTCTGATTCCAGCACAGCTCAACTCCGCTCAGCCCAAACACTGTGTGAAATACTTACGTCAAAGACTAATAGAATTGGTTTTTAATCATTAGCACAAAAGCAAAAGGCTTCCTATGACAGATGCAGTAAAATCCTAATCTCAAACCCCGTTTTGGTGGAAAAGCTAAAAACTGGTGAGTGGAGAAAGGAATCTGAACAGCATACTTAATTTCAGGTTTAATGAAATTTTTTCAGTAATGTTTTTCATCTCCAAAAAGATGGTCAAGAATGATGTGGGAGTCAAATGTAATTATTCACTTAAATGTTTTTCATGTCTTCTGTAACTAGTTACAAGATCATTCAGTTATACCATAGTCTCTCACTTATTATATTAATTCACTTTTGAGTGATTACATACAAATATGGGTGATCTGAAAATAATCAGCATATTTAATAACAAAGAAAATCCTTTCTATGCATAGGTAGTTTTTTTTCAGCAGAAGGTAACTCAAGAATGCACTCAGTATCAGCCTTTTTGTGGCATTATGGTGGGCACTAAAACGGGAATAATAAATAATTCACAACCTAATAATTAGGAGCTTACAGGGTCCTGGAGAATACAGGCACAGAGTTCCACCAACATAGAGCTTCAAAGCTATGCTGAGTGCCCTGGTTGTGACACACAGATTTTGATAAGCAGCCCTGGGAGGGAGAGGTAGATATGAGGACAGAGGGCAGTTTGGAAAAGCAGTTTGACTCTATATATATTCTTACCCATACATTTTCTTATGATTCCACTTAATATCCCAATAGCAGCAAATTACCATTTGTGAATATTTTAATTGACTCTTGTGTAAGTTGCAAAGAAACGAACTCACTTTAGCCCCCTCTAATAACAATCTTACGTATGAGAATATGTGTATGGGGGTGTGACAGCTGTAAGGACAGAGGTACTAGGGCAGTCTTCCTAAGCTCTGGCAAGCTTACCACTCTGTGTCACTCAGTCACTGCTTGGTCTCTCTATTTATACGGGGTGTCCAATCTTTCTGCATAACTCTCTGCTCTTTACCTTGTGATTTTTGCATTCTCATAATTTCAGTCGTAACTTTCCTGCTTGAGTTCCTCCTGTTTCTGGTTTTCGTAGCTAGACTTACATAGTACACACCACTCAAATCCTGGCGCTAGGCCAGGTGTAAAGAAACTGAGCTGGCTATCCACGGATCAGGAGCTTACCCTGGTGTGGTCATCTGTGGACAGGGATGTGGCTCAAATAATACCAGCACCTTGAAGTAGTTATGCTGGTCAATTCCTTTGGAAAACAGTGTGAGCAGGCAGACATGAAGTGAGCTGAGATCCAAGGCGTCCTCTGACAAGCCTGAGGGCTCATTCTGGCTTTTTCCTATTTTAGCCTTTGTTCTTATTACTTTAACTTGTAGATTTGTGACATCTAATTTTCTGAAATTTGATCTATGGACAGCAGAATTTGGTTGTTTTAGCTGAATCCCAATTATCTTTGTCCCATTATCTTTCATAACAAAAATTTAACTTGCTTATGAAAGGAAGAGAACTTTGACCTTGGCCTCATAGCTCTGCACACAGACTAAGTCAATGCCTTTGTCTAATCACCAAATTAAACACAGTAATAAGGTCATCAAATTGCAGCGGGACTTAAACTCCCTGAGCTCCTTTCTGCATGATTCTACAATCATGTTTTTATGGTGGTGTTTTCTTCCACACAAAACATAATTAATTCACCTATTAGGTACTTAGTAAGTACTTACTATTTGCCTGGATTTGTTGTAAATTCTGAAGTTATAGCAGTGTACAAATTATTTCTTCACTAATCAGAAATACCTATGAAATATTTTATATGTGACAATTCCAGCAACAAAAATAAACTCTTTTAATTAACACAGTTTGAACATTATTACATCTCACACTTTAAAAACTGATAATCTTGAAAATATTTATACATTGTGTTCCAATGAAAAAGACCTTCATCATGAACATCTTTAGTGTCACATAAAATCTGTAATATTTGATATATAACTTTATTGCTGTGTTTAAGACTCCCACTTCAATTGTTTTATTTTTCCTGTCTCCTTTCCAGAATCATGAGCTTATTCACATATTTTGTATTGCCTCCCAGTGTCTGATGGAGAACTGGCCTTGACTGTCAAGTGAATGAGGTTGAACTGTTCACTGGGATAGCTTTGAGGCACAATATGATCATGTGTGTTTCCAGTATGATTACACGAGGAAACTGAAGAGCATGCTATTGTAGAGAATGCTCAAACTTATCAGATTTCGGTAATTTGAACTTCATACATTGAGTGTTAGGAGACTATTTCCTATTGATCACTACTGACCAACAATGAAACTGTAAAAGAAGTCCCAGGTGTCAGAATAGCCTCTTGCATTAGTGGATTTAAAGTGCTCAGAGAAACAAACTTATAAAAAATGCTGAGCACATCACTTTTGCAATTCTCAGTTGTACAGATAGCAGGTTAAACATGTGTGCGCCGGCAGTGCATCCTGATCAGTGCCACACGGAGTGCAGTGAAGCATCCAAAAGGCCAACAAAGCTAAACGCATAGAGTGAGATTCCTCACCCACACATAATGCTGTGAGGGCGTGGGGCCAAAGCCTGGCTAAGGAAGAATCGCCCTTCACAACCTCTAAGGATATCCTCTCTAACCTTCTGACAGTAGGCCCTCTGGAAAATAATAAGGGACAGGAGGAGATGCAAAAGATTTATACTAACTAAACCCAGTCAAAACATAAACAGGAAAATATGCCACACACATCTCATAAAATACTACCAAAGGATAACAAAGCAAGGAACAGACATCCTTTGGATTATAGGATCTCTTAAAAACTAAAAAGGTTAAGAATGCAAAATCCTACAACTTTGGCTTTCCAGCATCAAAACCTGCTCAGTAAATTTCTGTATAATTCTGACACATCATTTGAAAGCTTTCAACCCAAATTTTCTAACTGTTACATGGCAGAAATCTACGAGGTGACTTATGTAATGTGCCTACAAGTTTACTCCTACTTCTAAGGTCTTCTCTAAAAAACTAGTGAATATCCCTACTCTCCTGCCCTTTAATCATAGCACTAAAGCAAAATCATTCGTGACTCCCTCATTCCCAATCACTTCCTATCACAACCAAGCCTAAAGGCAGATGAAATTAAAATTAATCCAGTATATTTTCATTTATTAACTTATTACTTTAAGTCAGTCCTGTGCCTGATGCTAAAGCTTTATACTAATCTTCCCAATTTATAATCCTTGCTACATTATCAGAAAGTGATACAACAATGCATAATCGTATTTTTCTATTATACAAAAAATTTGCTGTTTCCTGAAAATGTCTATTTGGCTTTTCTGAGAAGATAAAATTCTAAAAATGAATAAAAGCAAAATGAAGGGAAGGGCAGAAAAATAATGCTTGGACGAAAGTTACCTGACCTCTCAGTGTTGAATTTTTCTTGGTATAAGTTTTCCAGAGTCAGAGGCTTTGTTGGCCTGTTCACCCCTGTATCCACGGGACTAAAACAACACCTGACACATCCAATGAGTGCACAACAAAATCCTGTTTACTAAGTGAATCAAAGAAATCATTGAAATTCAGCCAGGTCCAAATATAGCCATGACTAATGACTAAATGGAAAAAAAAAATTAGGCTTCTAGATATTAAATGTCTCACAGTGTCTTACTCCTTTAAATCCCACTCTCTAGTTCTTCCATGTCTGTATTCATTATACATTGCTAAAATGGTATTTGAAGATGGACTAAAAGGCTTCAGGGTGTCAAAACAGCGACCATCACCTTGGGTCCTCTGGAGCCAGGATACCACCTAAGCCAGTTACTTGTGAATGTGACATGAAGATTTTCCAAGCAGAAATCACACCTAAAACAGTCAGCTGGAAACTTGCTATGCACAAATCCCAGAGAGAAAAATATTCTACTTGTATAAATTTCATTCTGAACAGTTTGGGAAAAGCTTTACCTCCCTGGTTTCTATCTCCCTGCCTGTAAGATTAGAAGGTTATGCTAAATTGCTCTAAGAAAATACCCATCCCTGAAGGACAACAGCATAGGGAAAAATCTGAGATCACAGTGCATTGGCTACAGCAGTCCACTCTTGGGAAAACTGTAGAGTCGTAAGGAAGATTTAGGTAGATGCTGATATCAGCCTTCCTCTGGTCATTGGAGCACAAGGAGAAGAGAGATGAAAACCAAAAATTCCCAAGATTTTAAAATATACACAATAATATCCTAAATGGCTTTCAAAATATTTACATAACCTTTTAATTTTACAAGGAAAAGGAAATAGAAACAAGAGAGGTAAAGAAACATTCTCAAGGTTACTCAACTTATTAGTGGCAGATGCATATTCTCTCCAAATCATAAATGCTTTGAAAGGAAAACTACCCACAGTGTGTTTGCACACACCACTCTTGTCTACTTGCACTGGATGTACACACACACATGCTATTCACCATTGACTAGAAAGGTAAAATTGAGCCAAATAATATTTAATTCCTCACTGTAATAGTAGTTTTACATTCCACATTCAGACAGCTGGCATAATCGAAGACAGCTTGGAACCCCTGAGGATATCCAAACTGTCGCAATTGAAGAAAAGATTTAAGTATCCTGCAATGTAAGCCCTACTCAATGACATTACAAAGCTGATTTAAAATACCATCTTTGTTGGATCCTCAATATCCAATCTATGAACAATAGACATAATTAAACATAAAAAGCTGTAAATTAAGCAAACTAAATGATGGAGGGAATCATTTCATTTTTGCACCTGTGAAGTACAGTATGCCATTGTTATTTTCCTAAAGAAGAGAGAACAGACTCTGGCTTGCACATTTATCAAAAGGGCTCAGAGCAGTAGATGCTATAACGGACAATAGATTTCTTTCCAAAGACTAAAAAGATATCGATGAATGTAGTTTTCAAGTCAAAGAGAAAATACACAGCTGCCACCACAGATTCTATTTAACATATTTCAATGTTACTAATTAAAATAAAAACTTAGGTCTCCTATTCTCTAGCTAGTAAAAAAGAAGCGAACAGAGAAAAATAACCTCAAGTTACAATTTTGTATGTGTCTCATTTTAAGTTCGTTTGTAGCTACAGAAAATAGTTTGTGCAGTAAAGCACCAGCCCTAGAGCTGACTGCACAATAGGAGACGGTGTCATGGAGAAGAGCGGGGGTTCTGGAAACAGAGGCCTTGCTCACAAATCCTACTCCTCTACCTTCTAGGTAGCCTCAGACAAGTTATTTAGTCACTCTATATTTAGCTTTCTTCACTGATAAAGGAGGTAATTATTGTTCCCATCTCATTGGATCATTATCAGAATTAAAAGCAGCAAGCTATGAAAAGCATCTAAAGTTCTGACACTCATGACCACTCAACAACTGTTAGCTTTTATTATTTCAGTTTAAAATATTGCATGTGATATTTTCAAACAAGAGCAGGTATCTCAGCATTTTGATACTGTTCTTATCCTAGCATTTTGATGAGTGACTCAATAAGAGTGACCAAGGAAATTTTACATCCATAAATCAGTTATCAAAAAACTTAAATAAAAAAAGAACCTGCAGCATTGAAGTAAGATAAAAAGTAACAAAAATACATTCTAGCACACACTGGAAAAACATTGGCAAGGTGAAAAAGGTCACTGTATGTGTACTGCCAACAGACACACACAGTGTCACCTCTAGCCTGGATTGAACGGAAAGAGCCAAGAGAAAGAGTGCCAAGGAGCCCACCACGAACCAGCATAAAACCACCTGCAAAAGCCATTCAAGCATCTGCCTCTGTGAAGTGCCAAACCTTCTCCTCCCACCCCACCAGGCTGGCCCCATCTATCACAGAACAATTCTGTGGACTATCTTTTGTCAGTTCATCGTTATGGAGCCTTCTCTGTTTGATCGTCTCAGGAGGTGTTATGTGAACTCCCCCCAGAAGCTCATTCTTATTTCATGTCACAAGGTCTGTTTCATGTGCCTCCCCCTCTAATTCAATACCTCCTAAAACCAATCATGCTCATCCGTGTATTTAGGCACTGGACACTTTAATATCTCCTGAATTAATCCTCAAAATTTTCATGAGGAAAATGGTAAACGTTTGGTTCCTCATTCACACGGTGGCAATTTGCTGTCTTCAGAGGGATCAAAGTAAGGAAGAGACAATGGATTATCTATAAGTGGATATTCCAGCTACCAGGATTTCTGAGATAATGTAAAATTAAGAAAGAAATGAGAGGAGTGACTATACTCCTACATTTCCATATCTCTAACTGCGGGTAATATTACCTAACTCCAATGATTGTTGTGATGAGCAAACGATTTCATACACTTAAAATATATATAATCATTCTCAGAAGGTCCCAAGCACTCCGTAAATGAAGAGATGATGATCATGACAATGACTGTGAAATGATGATGACGATGATAACAATAAAAGAAACTGCTAATAGATAAGACATCTAACACCATGCAACAGACAAATATGTGCCTGTAATTTGAAGAAGACAGACAACTCAGTTCATCTTCTGTTTTCACTAACTGTACATGTTGTAGGGGAAAAAGGAAATATGATAATGTACATGGCAGAAATTAATTTCAGTATAAGACAAGAGCTAAGCAAAAAAGGAAAATAGCCAAAATGTTAAAGATGCCTTAGATCTACAAAATTATTTAGCAGTTTAATTCAGGAGACAACAGAGTATTACAGAATAATATTAACAACATGTGTGCAGTAATTACAATTTGTCAGGCACTATTCTAATTTACTTTTTATTTATTAAATCCAAACAACAATCCGATTATGTAAGAACTACTGTTATTTTCTGACATTAGAATGCACAAAGATTAAGTAATTTGCTCAAGGTGTATTGCTGATAAATGGTTAAAAATAATCTAGTGACTTCATTTTTTCTCTTAGTTTTGCTCTCAACTGCTCTACTATAATGCCCTTCAAAATGTGAAGAAGATCTCCCACAAAGTTTCAACACCTGATAGAAAAGTTGAAGACAAATTATGGGTGGAGATATGGAAAATTCTCAAAAAAAAGGATCAATATAAGGGCATCAGGTTGACCATTTAGGGGTGATTATTATGCAGTGTTTAAAGTGAGAAGATTCTAGTCCAAGACTAAAAATTTTATCACTTTTTCTGAAATCACTTTTGAGAGAACTGTAATATTTTGCATTCTCCTTTGAATTCTAAAGATGCTTAGTTCAAAAAAATGTGTTCTCATGTTTATTAATTGTTGTACCAGCTCAATATGCCTCTTGCTTGTGTTATGAGTTAATGGAAATAACCCATGCCTTTCATAGCCTGCAATCCAGAGGTGAATAACCATGAAGGTACATTCAGTACATTTAAATAAGTAGGGTAGATATTTTGGTACATTCAGTTGCATGGGAGAAATGGGTGGGGGGACTCGATGCAGGCAATCAGAAAGCTAGAGGGATTTGCCCAGGAAACAAGATTGAGAACTAAATGACATGACAGATAAGCAAGAATAGTGGTCTCATGAGTATGGGAAAGAGGAGTTACATGCAACAGTCAAAAACTCTGATACATAAGACTAATTACAAAATGAAAAGCTAATTATACAATCAAATAGATTTTTAGTAAAATTCTGTGAAGAGGATACTAAGATTCATTTCTTCCTTTAGTGATATATATGCACCAGTTATTTACTACTCGAGTTCATCGAATTGTTTTTCATATCTTCCAAAGTCAAGCCAAGTGTCTGTGAAACAGCACAATAAACACAGCAATATGTTTTGTAATTTCACAGTGTCATATGTTCTCAGAAAGGCTTCCATAATCTAGTTTTTCAGGTTTCCACATAAAATACAGCTCTTCTGGAATGCTGTGGTTCTCCAGGTGTGGGACTCTCTCTTTGAAAGCATGGGGTGTTATGTAGGTACAGACTCCACTGGATAAACAAAGAACACAAACCCAGTTAAGCAGATTTTTTCAAAAAATTAGTGCGTGTTTGCAGTACATGATGTTTACATTCCTTGTGGCAAGTGAGTCATGTATATAACATATCTTAATTCCTTTATTCATCTCCTTTTCCTCCATGCCTTCCTCCTTCCCTCCATCTCTTGATCCCTTTCCCTTTCCATCAATCTCCCTACTTCCTATTATCCATCTTTTATTTTCCTCTTTGTCAATATTTTGGATTTCTCATATAAGAGAAATCATGTGATATTGAAGCTCATTGTCTGATTTATTTCATTCAACATTATGGTCCTAAAGTACATCCATTTTCCTATAAATATCTCTTTATGGCAGAGTAGTACTCCATTGTGTGTGAATACCACACTTCCATTATTCATTCATCTGTTGATACACATGCTGCTTCCAAGATTTAGCTATTGTAAACTGTCCTGTTATAAACATGGGTATGCATATATTACTGCAACTTGATGTCTTTAAATCTCTGGGGAAAATACCTAGAAAGAGAATAGCTGAGTCAAATGAAATTTCTAGTTTTAGTTTTTTAAGGAATTTCCCTACTGGTTTGCTCAACCTTACTGGCCATTAGAACACTGCAAATTAGAGTAACACTGAGACCCCACCTTACCCCAGAAAGAATGCCCATCATCTAAAACTTGAATAATAACAAATGCTAGCAAAGATGTGGAAAAATGGAACCCTTCTATTTTGTTGGCGGAAATGTACTAGGCACATTTTTTTGAAGACTTGAGGAACGCTTTACTTTTACACTTCAACAAATTTCTGTGTATTAGAGTAAAATGTATTAGAGTAAAATATGCATGGAATTTAGAGAGCAGTAGACTCCAAAGAATTGTTCTTGAAAATAAGTCACTTCAGGCTTATGAGCAGAAAAGATGCATGTTGGCTACTAGTCTTTCAGTGATTCTTAGAAGACGAAGTTTAAGACGCATTCCTTGGCTCTGTTTTGTGACATAGAACATTACTGAGATGTGCACTGAAGCCTCCTATACACTAGGAAGGTAGAATGTCACAGGGGCAGTCACCTGCTGAGAAAGAAGGGAAAAGGCTGGCTGGCTACAGGCCTCTCTCCAGTGGCACAGCTAAATATTCCTAGAAAAACATTAAGGACATAATCTAAAATTAAGGACCAGTTTAAGAGGTGTTTTTAAAGGCCCAAGAGAGGACAAATTTCTGGGCAGAAAGAAAAGAAAGGCAAAATGGAGAGAGAAATGTTTGTTTCTCATTGAA